>JAYEVI010000282.1:0-171214 GCA_036346575.1 Dendrocalamus sinicus
GATTGTAGAGGAATGCACCCTTCATATGAAAATGAGCTTCATCCTTAGTCCTATCAAGTATCTGGTGAGACTTCCAGTCAACATTGTGACCATCCACAGTGTAAGATGTGGCTTTCACTGTTGTTTGCTCCATCTGCTCTATGGTCATGTTGATAAAGGACGGTAGATCAGCATCAACAGTGGATACACTAAGGACCCTCTCTTACTAAGATTGGGATCCCATTGTCTGGCTTGGTATTGAAACTGGGATTGATTTGAAGTTCCTAGGATACTGAGGACATTGCCTTGCCAACTCAGGGCCATGACTAGGGTTCAAGTTGTTCAAATTGTGGGAAACAAGACAGGCAGGCAGCAACTGATTTTGACCCCAACCACTAGGAACTGCGGAATAACCAGTAGAAGGAGGATTGAAATTACCTCTCTGGTGCTCCCATCCATTGCTTTCCTTGAGTACTATTAAGAGTAATCCGCCTCAGCTCATCAATTCTTCCGGTCATCTCTATCTCCACTTCGGTCTGTTGAACCAGATCAGGTAGATTTCTTGGTCCTTCGATGGCCGCAAATTGGGTGCACCTCTTCCCACTGTCTGGTCCAATATTCGTGCTGAGGATTTACTAAACTTTGCAACAATGCTTCTATTCTGTGCATCTGATCTTGAGCGCCGCCACTTGTTTTGCAAGTCGCCCACCTGGCGCTGAATGACATCGACCTTGTAGCTGGCCATCATCACCTCTCGTCTGCCGCCGTCAGCTCGGACGCCATGGATTTCGACGTCTTTCACGGATCGAAGCAAGGCTTAGGATTTTACCCGGATTAGAGCCCGAAACCTTCACCTCACGCCGATTCAGCCAGTCGCCCAGATCGGAAGCGATTTGGGGATTTTACGGGAAGCCGAGTCCCAACCCACTCACTTCTTGCGATAGGTAGCTCTGATACCAATTTGTCAGATCCGTGTGGAAAATCCGAATCAAAAGTGGAAATCAAAGATCAAGATCGACCCACAGAGGAGCAAAAGCAGAAATCTGGAAATTAGAAGAGGAAAATAGAGTATCGCGAGAGCTACTGGAACTAAAGCAAAACTAGGGCTACAGTGTGTTAAACTTTGACGGCGTAACCTTTTCATTCCACCACAGGAAAGTATATATATCAGTACATAATCCCCAGCATTAAGACTAAGTAGCGATTACTGTAATTACAACAAGATTAACTGAACTTAAGCATTAAAATGAGTGAGATGATCAATAACTAAGCCAGCTGTTTGTCAGGAATGATGAGAGGCGTTGATGTCTTGCTGATGGAGTAAGATCACATCTCAGCTGTCCTTCACAATTAGTATCCAACTCAACGAAACGTTATCTTCAGACTTCTCCTTCTTCTGCCGTCTTCAGATATTGCAGATTCTGACATTTTCCCTTGAAACGAAAGAATTTCGATATTTGACACTGAATATGCCTCTGGTCTTTATCCCTACTGCGACGCTGGAATGAATCACATCGCGAATTTGATTCGCTGACTTTCATTTTCGCAGTTGACAAGTGTCAAAATATAAAAGGAGAGAAAATAAGAATCCCTGAATCAAAAAATTCGCGATGGTGGTTAAATTTTCAAAAGGCGCATAATGGAGTTAAAAGATTGACGATTCAAAGTATGTCAAATATCGAAATTTCCTGAAACCATACTTGTCCTCAAGTATTCTTCTCTGAAACCAATACTTAACAGTCTGGGAATAAAATTCTAGGAATGTACTCTTGATAAAATCAGCATCTTCCCAAGTTGTGTCTTCAGGCGGCAAATTGATCCATTGGATTAACCACTGGGTCACCAATATATCACAGCGGGTAAAACTCGTTTCTAGCTTGGTCAAAAGATCTTCAATAACAGCATCTTCAACTGAGGCACCATTGCTACCAGACAAGACAACTACTACCAGCAGGAAGATTGAAACCTGTTTTGATTTGCAAAACTTTTTGAAAAAATATTCCGTTTAAAAGTTAAATATTGTACAAAAAGCCAAAACCGCTTTAGAAGCCTTTAAAACAGGCCCTCAGTCAATTTTTTTAATGATGCATAGACAAACCCATTATACTATCCTCATTCAATCAATAAAAGTTGCATTATGGCTGAAATCAGATCAGAATGCACTGAAATTTCATTTATAAAATTTAAAATAGAAAAATATGCTAGCTCATCACAGATAACGAAATGAATACGGGAAAAAGAACTGCAAAAAGCTCAAAAAAGCAAAAGTTCAAAAAAGACAAAATTTATGAATAGTAAAAATAAGCTAGAAGTCAAAAGTAAATCAAAACGAACAGGACATTACACTCATAAGAAAGGTACAACTTCAATAATGGACTAAGATAATGGCACTAGGGATCCATTTGGATATACGGTGCTATTCAAGAAAAATCTGGATTAGCAAACCGTTTTCAGGTATTGGTATTTTGTTAACTACTTGTTTAGAAACATTAACAACAATATCTTATTGCATACAACAATAACCATTTCATCAAGTCATAGCAATAGCGCAGCAGGTCGACAACCCACACCATCCTTGTACGAGGCCGAGGTCCTCGCCCTCGACGAACGCCCTCACTTCAGTAGTGGCCTCAAACTTCTTCCTGGACTTGGCTCGCATAAGTGCTCTGCAAAAGCTGCACAAGAAGTCAATCCGCGATGCGACAACCCTACCCCTGCTCGTAATACAGATCGTTGCAAGCACCTTTGTAGCACCCAGAAAATTTGGGAAGTATCTCAACTATTCAAAACCGGCAATTACTAATTAAATCAGTTAATGACCTTCCATAATCTGGCTTTAGGGGCTATAAAAAGGGCTCACCCATCCACCCTCGTATCTCTTCCTCTCTCTTCCCAAGGCAAGCGGTGCGCAGTGAGCATCACCGGCGGTGATGGCGGCAATAGGCGCGCCGGCGGAGGGGTGGCGGAGCCGCACGCACCATGGCGGCCGATGGCGACACGGGCGCACGCCCACGCGCAAACGCCGTAAGGTTTGGCGCGCGCGTGGGCGACGGGCGATGTGACCGTGGCGGTGGTGGCTAGCAGCGTGAGGCGAGACGCCTTGCGCGAGAGGCGATCGGGCGGCAGCAATGGCGCTACCGATCGGCAATGGCGACGCACGCCGGCGATGGCACCGGTGCGGAGGCGCCACCATAGCGCTCAACGCGCGACCGGCCGAGGCGGCTTGGCCACACTGATTGCGCAGCGTGCGGTGGTGAGTGCCGTGAGCGCGCGGCACGCGCGACGACGGTCGGCATGGCGGTGGTGGTGGTCGGAGCTACCGTGACCATTTTCCATGGTCACATGGTTCGCCACGGCCAAAGGCGCACAAACCCGATTCACGTGGTGTTCTCGTGGTTTTCCACCGGGACGTGTTTGGCACAAACTTAACAATGAATGGCGCAGCCTAATAGCAATCTTTTCCGGTCGAACACACTTCTCCTTGATTTTCCACAAGGTTATCTTAGCTCGATTCATTCATCTCTATTCTCGCACCTTTGATCCTTCGAGTTACAAGTCCACGAGCGTGCTCAAATCAAATACCTCGTGGTCAGAACTTCTTGTTTCGCATATCACACTGCTCCATGATTAATTGTCAAGACTATCTTTGAGCACAATTATCATATTATAATGCTTTCATGGTCATTATCATATCACTAAAATTTACTCGGTCATTATCATTTTACTAAAACTTACCTAATTGTTATTATATTACTAATACTTGTCTCGTTATTATCATATTACTAATGCATGCTTGGTTACTATCATACTACTAATGCTTGCCTCGGTTATAGACTTCTAATCATCGTATTTATACTATGGTGTTCTAGGTTATCTTATTTTGCATGTATTTAGTTTTACTAGAATACTCATTTAATAATGTTATATAATTCATGGTTTTAATTGTTGTTTTAGAATTTATGCTTAAATCATTAATGGGGATAGCATATAAACATGTTTCAAATTTATGTTTAAACCACTAGCAATCTTTTAATATTATGGTTACTATGTTTATTTTTCCCGATATTATGATCCTTTATTTGTATGATTTCATATGTGAGTCATGAATAACATTTATACAATACCTATTAATCGACTAATAGTCACCACCACATAATAAAATTTGTATGGTTGTCAACCCTTGTGTGAGCTATGTTGTAATACCTCACTTAGAATAATTCTTATATCACTATCATCATATTATCATTTCACATAGTCCTTGGGCACGCAGATCGTGCAAGTGCATTCGCTTAGTCATGTCCAAATGGGTTGCGCGATCGACCGGCCCATAACCTCTTAATGTAGACATGACCCATAACACGGCACAATATGAGGAGTGTCGGCCAGCCGGTACTGCAGACGATGGGGGTGGGCCTCGGGTTGTCTAGCTTGCTCCACGGCATGCACAGCAAGTGCTCGGGCACCGTCGCTCGCTCACGCTTGTCACAAAAATGATTGTTAGGTATGTTTAGCCTATGCACAGCACGGTGGGCACAAGTCGTTTGTCCAATTTAGCACAACTAAAGATTGATTTTTTGTAATCTATAGCTGTTTTGTGACCGTTTGTGAATTTAAAATATGAAAATCAAAAATCACAAATTTCTTCTATAAATAGGCAGTATACCCTCATTCAACCACACCCTTACTAGCAATCTCTTCTCCGATTTTTGAAATGAAAATTTGATACACTTTGTGATAATTTTGCAAATTTTGAAATAATTTTACCAAAAATCCAAAAAATCGAAATCCACTCATCACGCATAACACAAATGAATATGGAAAAAGAACCGCAAAAAGCTAAAAAAAGCAGAAAATTCCCAAAAAGATGAAATTTATGAATAGTGAAAAATAAGTTGACGCTGAAATTGAAACTAACGGAGCATCACCTCATAAGAAAGGTACAACTTCAATAAGGGACTAAGATAATGGCACTAGGGATCCATTTGGATATACGGTGCTATTCAAGAAAAAATCTGGATTAGCAAACCGTTTTCAGGTATTGGTATTTTGTTAACTACTTGTTTAGAAACATAACAACAATATCTTATTGCATACAACAATAACCATTTCATCAAGTCATAGCAATAGCGCAGCAAGTCGACAACCCACACCATCCTTGTACGAGGCCGAGGTCCTCGCCCTCGACGAACGCCTCACTTCAGTAGCGGCCTCAAACTTCTTCCTGGACTTCGGGCTCGCACAAGTGCTCTGCAAAAGCAGCACAAGAAATCAATCCGCGGTGCAACAACCCAACTCCTGCCCGTAATACAGATCGTTGCAAGCACCTTTGTAGCACCCGGAAAATTTGGGAAGTATCTCAACTATTCAAAAACCGGCAATTACTAATTAAATCAGTTAATGACCTTCCATAATCTGGCTTTAGGGTCTAAATAAAAGGGCTCACCCTTCCACCCGTGAGGACCCTCTTATCTGTTCTACCTTCAGATCTCTTCTCTCTCTTCCCCAAGGGGCGCGCGGCGGCAGCAGCATCACCAGCGGTGGTGGTGGCAAGCGGCGCCCGCGAGGGTGGTATAGCCGCACGACCATGGCGGCCGATGGAGGCGACAGCGTGTACGACCCACGGCGCAAACACCAGGAGGCTTGGCGGCGCGGCGTGGCGCAGACAGAGGCCGACGGCAATCACGCAGCGACGACGCGAACTCATTATTAGAATTATTTCGATAAATTACATGTGCCATGTTAAGTAAACAAAATATTCTTACATTGGAAACATATTTTCCTGTGTTTTTCAATTCCTATATTTCAATACACTAAACAAAAATGCATTAGAGCAACTCCAAAAGATTAGCCAAAAGAAATATCTAAATTTAGTAATTTAGCTATTCTCTAAAATGAATCTCACTCCCAAAAACAAGACTACTCCAACAGGCTATCTAAACTAGAGGGCGCGGTGGGTCGCTGACGCTGGATGGGGCGTAAAGCGTGAAGGAACGCCGACCGCGCCAAGAGGCTGGATGGTGAGCAGATAGGCTATCCAAAAATAGAGAGCGAAGGAGGAGGGATAGAGAGCTACTAAATTTGAAGAGTCATTTACGAGTCTATTGAGACGTTTTTCTCCAATAATAGCCAAATTTACCTTTAGAAAATGATTTAGCTCTTCTCTTGGAGTTGCTCTTAGTTGTCTATAGTCAAATGTATTGTTACTATTAACTAGCAAGGTGGCCCATGCACTTGCACAAACATCATCCTTAAACACATTTATATGACTTCTTAATACATATGTAATTTTGCCTTTTGAAAAATCAATTGTTGCAGAACTTTATTTGTGATATTTTAATACTATACATTATAAGAGAGAAAATACTGTGAGCAAAACATTCTTCCCTAGATATTTTTGAGGGAATACTTGCATAGCAAATAGTATATATAGCATTACATAATATTTTCTATTTATATCATCATTCTTTTTCATTATTGTAATATTTGTTTATACTACATACTTATAACGCATATCATATAGATTACATCAGTATAGCCGAGTGAACACCGTTAATGATCTCACTCTCAATCCCTCCATCCCATGGAGATCCACCAAACAAATAGTCATAACATTTTTTGTGAGGACTTTTAGTAATTATCTTTTTCTTAACGATTGTAAACTACCTATCATCGATTTTATTATATAATGGATTTTGCTTTCTAATTTATATATATACAAACCAAATTCATTATCTTATTTTATTTTCTCAAATTAGAATATTTTTGTAATTTTAATTATGAATAAAACCTAAATTTCTATTTTTCACTTAGTCTAGAATTTAAAAATAAACGCTAATTTTCTTTGACTTTTATTCTAAATTTGCATATTTTTGGATTGCACTTTTATAGACTTTCTTTTTAGTTTTATGTTAGAATTCGTTTATAAATCCAATTGCTAATTTTATTTCAAATTTAGGTTATTTATTATAGTATTTGATATGGACTATTTGGTTAATCTCAAATTTATTTTTGTTCAATTTGGAATTTTAGTTTTAGGTTAGATACAAATCCAACTGCTAATTTTCATCTAATTTCTATTCAATTTTAGGTATGTAGTGGTTTTTATTTGGAGTTCATATTAAAATCAAATTGTTACTTTCCTTTTATTTTTCATTCCAAAATTATGTTATTTTTTGCTGTTATTTTTTATTTAATTTCATTTTTTAGTTTTAGAGTATAATTCGCATACAAATCCAACTACTAATATTTATCTAATTTTTACTCCGAATTTCAGCTATATGTGGGTTTTAATTTGAAGTTCATATGAAAAATCACATTGCTAATTTTCTTTTAATTTTAATTCCGAGGTTGTGTTAATTTTTGTTGTTATTGTTTTTTATCTCGGTTTTAGGTTAGAATTTGAGTATGCTTCCCCAAAAATAAATCTCACCTTGTAAAAAACAATGGACTCTATTATATTAAGATCTAGTATATATACTTCTAGGAACAAAAAGTCTATAATATGGCTCTGCAAGCACATACACAACATGTCAAAAACAAACGCATTCATCGCGGTCTTGGTGTCTCGGCGGGCTTCTGATATAGCAATATTGCTGGCGAGCGAATGAGCGATCGGTGGAGTCTGATACGACGTTGCATGCAATATTGTAAATCTTTGGACTTAATCGTTGATTTGAAGTTTCCTGTACGTTCAAGAAACTACCAATAATGTCCAGGAGTTGTTCACTTCCATCATAATGAGCAAGGATATCGAATGATGCGTGCACATTATACATAGAGGAAGTTGGAGTTGTAAGCTTGAAGGCATCCTGTTTCTGTCCACAAAATAGGTCCCGGAAGGATCAAGCCTACAAATATTCTCTCTCTTTAAAGAACTAATGGTAATATAAAGCGTTGAGGACAAGATAAAAAAGAAATTGTATGTGTACTTTTAGATGCACGATTTTGGCAAGAAGATAGGTCGTCGTGTACGAAATCCTAATCAGCTTGATGCCTTGATCAGGAGCACGATTTGCCACATGCACGCCGCAGTAGGTTGATTTCTTTTTCTTATCCGTGAAGAAATTGATAGGCCATCTACAAATGGTTTTAAAAATCATCATTGATGGTTTCATGAGCCGTTTGACTTTATAGGTCAGCATAATATGTCGAGGTCATCACATATGGCTTTGAAACCGTGCTGCGGCGATCGACTATCACGACGGTTTATAGTATATCACGACGGTTTCTACAAACCGTCGTGATATATTAATATCATAGACGGTTTCTACTACAAATCGCCTGCGTGATAAACCATATATCACATATGGTTTCTACTACAAACCGCTCGTGATAGTTGCCTATTATAGATGATTATAAGTTAATAACCACTGTGACATTCTTTTCCATTTCTAAATCTATTTACATCATTTGGCTAGCCTCTAAAATGCTAATCATGCCCTCTGAAACAAGCAGATCAACACAAGTGTGTGTGTGTGTATATATATATATATATATATATATATATATAGAAAAATATATATATATATATATATATATATATATATATATATATATATATATATATATATATATATATATATATATATATATATATATATCTATCTAATTTACATTCATTCATTTCAGAAACAAAACATCCATTTCACAAATCAATTAACAGAAATAAAATACAAATACATACATGAACAATTAAGCTCAATCCTATCCAGTGAAATTCATTCTACATTGTGGAACTCCCCATTTTCTTTTATGATTTTAAAGCAACAAAAATTACATACGCTTGTCCTCGAATATGTTGGAAATTAGCCTGTTCAACAGAATTGTAGTGATGGACGAATCTATCGGCATGAAGATCAATGTTGTGCATACATATATTAATTGATAAGTATGAAATAATTATCGCAAGATTGACAAACATAAGGATTATTCTTCGCGGAACCGATTTAGTAGTTGCATGTTGTGGCAAACATAGAATCCACGGTGTTATTGCACTGCTCGTGGTGGCACTTCAATAGAATTTGTATATTCGAGAGGCATTACTATGAAGTGTTGCATCGATTAATGTGTACTAGTGAATCTTGGAAAATCTAGAACGTGTTGCGGATGTCGATCCTTCCCTTAGATTTCTATACCTCTGCAGCGTATGTAGCGAGCGACTTACGTGATTCAAAAAGTTAGCCTTAGTCATTGGGAAGGAAGGAAAGAATACAACAGAGTTATCTATGGAGAAAATATGTTTACACGTTGATTACTTGTTGGACAACCGTAGTCGATTTTGTTTTTCTTTAGGGAATCAAGGTATATTATCCTGTTCCATTTTGGTATAATTACAATTAGAATCCAGTGGAACCTACACAGGTATGTCATGGTCATTAAACCTAAGTTCGTGTTGCTTATCAAGTAGAAATCAACAAGTATAGCCACTAGTGTAGCACTTTACCCTAGTTGTAGGGCATAAGTATGAATTTTTGTCGCGGTGATCCTCCAATATCTTTGTGATGTAATTCTTGATGAAGAATGCATCCTCGATGATATCTATGACGACCAAGCGTGGGTTGTGGAAACCAACTGGTGATTTCATTAATTTGGCTTCACTCACCATGTGGGTATATATAGACACACACAAAAGCAATGAGTTATATATGATATTTATCAACATTACATAAATGTAGACCATGATTGTACACACTTATAATATCCAATATCGAATGAGTGAGGCGTCGAGGGCGTCGACTATGAAGAGAAAGAATAAGTCCTCGAAGGTCACCGTGAAGATACATTTATGAATATTGTGTTGCGATGATGTGGTGTGGACTTGATGTTGACACACGAGTGCCATTGTTCTTACGGCTTGTTGGCTTGTTCCATGTAATACATATACAATCTCGGCAAGATAGTACTAGAGTTAGAAGGCGCTCTTTCGAGATGACCAACGGCTCACCTAGTAAGAATTTTGGGCCAATGGCAAGTAGAGGATCTCATCATCCGTCTTCTTCGGTTTGCCCTTGCCGCCTCGGTGTGAGGTCGACTTCACCGTAGTCGATCGAGCATGAGGCGTAGATGCATCGTGCCCTTGCTGCGTGCATGCGGTAGTGTTGATGCGGATCACGCTGTGGAATTGGCACCGTGCGAGCGGCTCCTTTGGACTTAGCACCGGTCAGGATGGCTCTTGTGGGCTTGGTATAGGTGCAGGAGCATCTAGGCGGATGTCGTTCTTGGGCTAATAGATGAATGTTCCATAGCTTGCCTTAGAGTCATGACCTCATCGTTGGGGAGCATCTGCGGCGGGGCGACCTAGAAATTGGTATGAACACTATCCACATTCACTTTTGTGAAACTTGATGCTAGAGAGATACTGTGCACCAAGACCTTGGGCACGGATGGATACACCTAGTCCCAAGCAACACCTGAGCAACAGAGGTATATATCACTTGGAGCTTGCACTGTAGCCACCTATATAACAATACAAAATTAGCTATTCAATAGGCCAATCAATAGATCGAGCATTCTTGAAAATCATTAACAATCGTTAAACCTCAAACCCTTCGGAGATAATAATTATTACTAGGATGTCACCGATAGGAAATTGGTGGTCGTTTTACGAGGTAGGGTTGGATGTGCAACTACGCCGACGATTGGGGCTGCTAGCACAGGAGCGAGAGGGCTTCCTCTGATTTTCCTATACCTTTGCATCTCATTTTTACCAACCTTTGCATCTCATCTTTGATTTTTGCCGTAATGTTCTCTCGTAGCTATATCTCATGCTCGACTTTGGCTCTCTTTCTACTCAGAGTAAGCTTGAGTCCTGCAGGAAGCCATGTTTCCAAGAAATATAAAGACAAAGGCCTCTCATGCGACCAGGTGCTTCTTATTTCCCGAGGCGGTGGAGAGTAAATCTCTCTCTCTCTCTAACTACCTCGAATGAGTCTTGGGAAGATTCTACACTCAGCACTTCCAAGCGGTGGGACACTTCCTCATCTGCGGGGTTTCAAAGGAGATTGCCGCCGCCGACATGGTAGATGATCTCACTCTTATCCAATTTTGGTGCGCTCATTAGGGATCTTGGCAAATGGAGGGAGGTCTCTTGTAGGATTGCTGCTCATCCTCCTACCTTAATTGCAGGATTTTTTGCCTAGAGGGCCTGTGACGCCACACTTTCACTTCTAAAATTATCACATCGTCTTCATCGCCATAAACTCTTGCTATTGTGGTTCGAGGACTTAATACTTATCGACAAGGATAAAGGTAAGTATAAACTCATGCCGAGGTCAAGATGATCAAAGGTCTACCACTCTTGGAGAGAATGCCATTTTGTGAAAAGAATCAAATTAAAAGCAAAATGGCAAATGGAGTCAAGAGATTACTTGAGAGTAGTTAGCAAGCATAAGAAAGATCAATTTGACTTTGAGGATCAAAGCTAGTACCGCTCAAAGCACTGTGGGAGTTCCGAAATTCGACTTAAAGCATGCCAAGATTAGAATTTTGAGGAGAGGTTTGATATAATGTTGCAATTTACTCCAAAGTTTTCACACAGAAACATAAATCACTTGTGGAGCATTTCCAACTATATGCCAAGATTCAAAATTTTTTAAAACATAGTTTTTAACAATTTTAAGATTTTGGTTTTCAATAACAAACTCATTTTCAATGAAATCTTCAGATTGCAAGAATGAGGATCTTGAAAGCACGTGTCGAGCTCCCAAATCTTCTATATGAACCCATAATAGGAGTTCCTCAACCTATTGGTATTGAGCATCTATGCGGACACAAATGATCAGTTAGTGCTCTTTACATCCCGAGATTGCATTATAGAATGTGTACCCTTTTATGTCATATCATTGCCATGTCACAACTATAAATGTTGGCTCTTTTGCCAACCATGTCGATATATCACTTGATGAGATCCTAGCGAGTTGCTCCTTGACCATTGATTGAACCAAATCGTTATGTTGTCTCGTGATCTAAGCATCTAGTGCTTTGTAAGAAGCACACCCTTGTGCCGAGTCGATATATGTGGACACTTTAGTCATGTGTTGCAAGACAATGAAATGGACTTAAGCATACGCATCCATATCAGGAGTGATTACTTTCTTCCGATGGTCCTCGATACCTTTGAGCCTCCTCATGGCGAGATAGAGGCACACCTATCGGTTCAACTTTGAGCTATGTAATCGACACATAACTCAATGGCGTCTTCAATTACATAACCTTCAATGATGTTGCCCTCCAACCGAGATCGATTTTGTATATAGGACTTGAGAATTCTCATGATCCTCTCGAACAGGTACATGCTACGTAGAAACACGAGCCCACACATTTTATCTCCCATACAATGTGAACAATGAGATGGACCATAATATCAAAAAATGATGAAGGAAAATACATCTCAAGATGACATAGAGTCGTCATCACCTCGTGTTACAGAGCATCTAGTCCTTCGGGATCGATGATCCTTTGAGCATTTGTGTTAAAGAAATAACAGGATCATGATTATCTTCCGGAGCTTGATTGGTAAATACTTCTAAATGCAATAGGGAGCATCTGTGTCATCGCACATGACAATCATGATACTTTATGCCGATTAACTTCAATTCTTCCATCGAAACAAGTTTTTTCATGTTCGCGGAGTAACCAAACAGAATTTTCACTCCATGCAAGCATTGACACAGTTCAGTTCTCTCAACCTTGGACAGAGTATAACAATCAGGGGGAAGGTATGTTCATCCTTTATCGGTCTTTGTTGGTGCTAACTCAGGCTTGATGTCCATATTAACCAAGTAAAGCCATGCGTTGACACCATCTTTTTTTGTCATGAATGTTCAGTAAGAGGCCAATCAAGCTATCATATAGATTCTTCTCTACATGCATGACATTGATGTAGTAGTGAACTTCTAGATGCTCCCAATTAGGTAAGTCCCAAAATATTGATCTCATCTTCCAGACGTTCTTCTCACGGGTCATCGATTTACGTCCCTTTCCGAGTACAACATTTAAATACTTAACAATATCATAGATCTCTTTTCTACTTAAATGTCTTAGATTTGAACTATCCTTGTTCTCTCTGTCCGAATTGTTTCTTCGTCCCTGCCCGTATGGGTGAGCCCTTCAAAGAACCTCACGGTGACGCATTTACAAGGTCTTGTGCGGTTGCTTCAACCACATACTCTCGGTAATATCTAAGCGGTGAGTACAAGCTTTGACCCTTTTGTACTCGACTTGTGGGTTAGTAAAGGCAGGATAATCATTTATGGTGCAAAACAACAAGGAACGTAAATTGAAGTTCTCTCGTTTATACATATCCTATACCTATACTCCTTGATCCACATTATTTTTAGATCTTCCACCAATGGTGCTAGGTACACTTCAATATTATTCTCAGTTGCTTTGGCCCTTAGGTAAATATCGGCCAAGAAAATATACTTTACTTCATACACAATCAGGAGGAAGGTTGTAGATGTAGAGAGTCACGAGCCAAGTGGTATGTTGGTCGCTTATGTTACTGAAAAATTCATTCCATCAAGCCCTAAAATTTAACATAATCCCTCTCATCACAGTTCCCTCTACATTGCATCCTACGTTATGCATATAACAATTTAGTATAACATATTCAATAAATTAATTACTATACTATATATATACGATCTAAATTAAGTAGTTATATGCAGTAATAATAATTAATTAAATTGAATTAAGTAGAAATAGACTATGAATTGACTAAACCCTAAACCTTAAACCATGGTAGATGTAAAATAATCTTATCTCTACATCAAGCTAGCTAGATCAACCATCTTCAATTCTCATTTCACCAAAAGTGATAAATGTAAATTATAATGTAATTAAGAAAAAAATTACTAACCATAGGTAGTCAAAAACTTAGTGGATCTACAATTACTCTTGCCAAATAGTCTCCTTTCACCAAATCACCTCAAAGCCCTACCTCCAAACTCAAAGCAGGCGTAGATATGGAATTTAAGACAAAGAATCTGTAGATATGCATGCAATTAATATAGTGGAGTTGTCACAGATGGTTCAAATAAAAAATAAATGCGTGATATTTCCTTTTCATGACGATTTTAGGGTGGTAAAAACATAGACGGTCTCTAAACTAAAACATCTATGATTGTATTTTATATAGACAGTTTTGGGAATAAATCGAGATGTGGCGTCTAATATACAGCTTTTTATAATAGTGTTAGTTTGAAACTTTAAATAATAATATCTAACGATTGCTATAGTTTTACTTAATTAGGACCCACTTAATTAAAGGTCGGTTGTTTTTTTAGAATTTCTAGTTTTCTCTTTTTCTTAGTGGCTCTAAATCGTCTGTCATTGAGTTGATTTCTTTTCCTTGTTCATGAAGTAATTGGTGGGCCATCTAGTTTAAGACTTTAAGCAATAATATCTGACGGCTACTATAGTTTTGCTTAATTAGGATCCACTTAATTAAAAGATGGTTGTTTTGCTTTGTTGTGAGAATTTTTAGTTTTTTTAGCGACTCTAAAACGTCTATCATCGATTTTTAGTAATAAATAAATAATGTGGAATATAAGATAAGTACTATGTAACTAGCCTTGGCGACTAACTTTGATTATTGTCAAATTTACTAAACGGGGTTCTGTTTTCTTTCCGTATTAACACACGACGTTTTTGGGTTCTTTCCGTATTAACACACGACGTTTTTGGGGTTCTGTTTTCTTTCGGTCTCAACACGGTACAAGAGGAACCAGTATCAATGTTTATTTTATTTCCTGGAAGGAACAACTGTTGGGGCCGCTGCTTCGCCTTTGCATTGAAGACTCCCGGTATGCTGTTTCTAATCTCTCCTCCTCCTCTTCTTTCTTCCTCTTTTGCGAGGGATGCTGTTTCTAATCTATGAGGGCATATGAGGCACCGGTGATAATTGAGGGCACTTACATTCCTCAATATATATGAGCCTGTCAATCTTCCCTGGATGGCCAACCAAGAAAACCTTGCATTTACTTGGGCCCATGCATGATTTCAGACTATGTGATCGACTTGACCCTGTAGTTGGCGGTTAACTATATGCGCGCTGATCGTGCGCTGTGCTACCCGCTAGCTTGCCGTCCAATTCCATGCGATCGATGTCGTCCTCTGACTTTGTTATCAATTCAACCATATTTATTTTCTACCATAGGTCAACATACACACTCAAATATCGTTCTGTTTGTACTTAGGCTTGTGCTTGCTTCACACTTCGGTTCTTTCTTATATATGTCCGGTATAATTCAGGCGCGGGCCAACTTTCGTGCCAGAGAGGAGACTTATTTTTCTTTTCAAGTGTGATCGTGGTGGAAGCTCTAAAGAGAGGTCGATCAGCTACATTAACCGGCAAAGGTCAGTCTATTTTGTTCATCATCCGGCCTGATCAGCTTAATCCAGGGCCTGTCCATATCCTTGAAAGCATACCAGGTCCGTCCTGTCGCTCTTAATGCTCTGCCGGGAAGTTCGAGATCCAGGACCCTATGGCCGCCTAAGTGAGATGGTCGACACACACCCCTTTGTCCAATTGGCCTTGCATTGTGCTCCGTTTTGTCAGTTCAAAGCCGAGCTCTTCTCTAGTCAGTTCTCTCGCGCGCCCATGTTGGGAGGTCGAAAATGGTCAGTAGATGAATCGATAACTGTAGCACTCTGAAAATGGGAAGTAAGCACACAGTATTGCAAATCGGGGGATTTGATCATTTGACTCATCTTACATTGCATTTGATAAAATGTCCTACCATATGTCACTTACATCGCCCCGAACCCATATATAGGGTGGAAAAAGCTCGTTAGTGGGGCTCGTTGGTTCGGTTCAAAATTGTTTTAATTATACTTGTTAATTGGTTAAACATTAAAATGAGTTGATTTCAAATGAATTTGAATTTTGCTCTAACTCGCTCGCTCGTTTCTAAAAATACTTCTAAATTATACGTAAATGATATTAAATCAAACTATATCAATTTTAGGAAAAACTCAATAAGATGAGGAGTTGGCTCAATATCCACCCCTTGATATGTAAGTGACATCACAGGGTATTTTATCATATGCACATGAAAGGTAGGGCAAATAATCAAATATTTCATTGCAAATCCCGTTAATGGCTCTGTTAGCATTAAACCAAATTAATTATTTTTCCTTTAATCAGGATTGAGGGGCTAATTAAAAGACTTCCTCTTTTCTTTTGACCTGCCTTTCCCTGCGCAAGCTTCCATTCCAGAGATTTCTTCCTCCTCTCTCGTGTCTCTCTCTCTCTCTCTCTCTGCCGTCCATCCACATGGCGTCAGCTCAGCCGGCAGCCGCTTGGCGCGACGGCGTTTGGGCGTAGAGCGGCAGCCGCGGCCAGACGCGGGGGCGTCGGCTGGAGGCGCGGCGCGGGCTGGGCGCGCGGCGGTGGCGCAACCGATTGGCGGCGCGGCTGGGCGTTGTGGCCAGGCGGCGGCGCATCTGGGCCGCGTGGCTAGGCAGTGGCCAGGCGGCGGTGCGGCCAGTCGGCGCTGGGCGGCCGGCGGCGGCAGTGAGGCCAACGCTCAGTGGCCACATGGTTTGGCCGACTGAGGCACGGCCGAATTGTGTTCGTGCGTTGTCTTGCTGGTTTGTGCAGTGGGGCAACGTTCGCACGGATGAACAGCTTTGGCACGACCGAACAGCAATTAGCACGATGAACTCTAGCGAACGTGATCTTTTTCAGCCAAATAAAGTTCTTTCTATTTTTCCATAATTTTATCTTAGTCTCTATCTAATTTACCTCTAGTCCACCTTGTAGATGGCTTGTGAGGAAACGTTTAGACAGTTGCACTTCTCGGATCTTTTATACAGCGAGTTCGCCGAACATGTTTAAGACAAACATCTTACGACCGTCAACCTTTCTGTTCCGTATAATACTTCATCCATGATTATTTGTCACTATTGTCTTGATCACATTTGCCATGTTAATATTGTTGGTATGATCATAGTCTTTTTATTATTATAATTATACTATGATATTTTTAGGTTACGTTGTTTTGCATGCTTATATGTGTATTAGAATACTCCGTTGTTAGTGTTTTAGTATACATGCTAAAGTTAATAATGGGGAGGGAGGGTAGCATATAAACATGTTATAAGACTTAGGTATAAATATTAAAGTTGCCATATTATGTCTTTTTGATATTATAATTCAATACTTGTAGGATTTCAGATGTTAGTCATGATGTTATATATCAACAACTAAGAATTTGACTAATAATTACTTAACACTTCAGTAAAACTTGGTTGGTTGACAATCCTTGTGTGAGCTATACTATATTACCTCTATTATAATGATTCCTAGACCTCTTCCACTATATTACATTTCACATGATCACCACTTATTGGGATCTAATGTTCTCCATTTCAAACCGTGCTTGAACCTTTCCACTTATCATATCCTTATCTTAGCCTCTCTATAGTTACTTTAATTCGTACCATATAATTTGTTAACAATATAACAATTACCTAGTTCGGGGCTATCCACATATAGGGGAGATTTTTACCCATCTGGTAATGTACGGGGGTCGTACACTTTCATTACTTAGGATATTACATCTCGTTGTGGTAATACAATCGAGGGTAGTGATATGTCGACTATTCTCGTATAATCAGGTATATGAGAAGTAATCGCCAATGTTATTATTATAATTTGCTTAAGAAAATTATCTTAATTCACCGTTCCTATTACCACTATCTCTGACCTATACCTATTTTCCTTGTAACATTATTATATTACACTTAACCCGTATCAATTACTTGATAGAATTACTTGTCTTTTATTCACCTTGGTTGCGACCGTTGTTGGAGTCTTGTTGGGATTTCCAAATCACGCTTGCTTTTTCCATTTCATGTCAAGCGCCAGAGAGTGATTGTAATATGTATGGGTGGGGAGCACTCAAGTTTTCAGCACTACGACTTACCACTATTTATGTTATTTTATTTACTTTTTATTTAGTTAGAAGTGAACCGGTCTTATATTTCAAACATTTGCTTATAGCTTCTGCTGGTTCTATAATAAATTGCTAATAAAATTTTAATTTTTGTGATTTTATTATTGCTTTTATTTATTTTTTAATCTGGCGATAACGTTCGATGGCAATTGATTTTATGTGAGGAGTTACAATATCGCAGTGAGGACTGCGCGCCCTCCTGTTGACATCAAACGGCCTTTCCATCCAGTTAGTCTGCTCCCCGGTTTGTAATACAGCGGCTGCAGCTCAGCCCTTTTCAGTTTTCTCAGTGATAAGAGGCAGCGTAAATACTTATAGGGAACATGTAAAAGACTTGCACGTCATTGTATTAAGAGGAGAAAATAGTACATGTACTGCGAGACTAGTGCTTGGAGTTACAAATTTGAGGCAAGGAGAACTAGAACCGTGGTAAGGCAAACACTAGAAATAGGTAGCAAGAATGCAAAGAAGAGGTATAGATGGACAGTAGGGGTGAAAACTGATCGGATAGTTTCCGATCGATCCGGATGAAAGCGAATCTGAATTGTTTTGGATCGGATTTTCTTGGATAATTCTCGGATGGAAACAAATACAGATTTTTTGTCGGAAATGAATACGAATATAGTAGACCTGATATCCGCGAATATGAATACAAATACGGATTATCCGGATAATCTGAGATCCGGATATCCGAGATTTCAGCTCAACATTGCTCAGCCCAAACCACCTCTCTCATCTCCCTACCACGATCCACTAGCAAATATTTATGTTTATTAAAAATAAATTTAGTATTATCGGTAGATTAAAATTTGCACCGATTAAATTGATGTATTGCCGTTTAAATCATTCTAATGCAAATTTAAATTCTTAATTAATTTATTAGTCACATATAAATGGTAGAAATCCATTAATAATTATTTAGAACTTTAGACAAAAATAACTGTAGTTTGAAGATTTAAAATCTGTACAATAGTATGACTATTGTGGATAAAAATACTTATGCTTGTTTAGATTTCATCAATGTTTTGACAAGATAAACTATTTATGTGTTTTCATTGATTTTGGATGTATGGTTTAAGGTGTTTTCATGTTCGATAAATATTCGTGATCATACTCGTTTGATTAAGTATTCACTCCGTATCTGTATTTGATATTATTTGTATTTGTATTCGTATTCGAGGTATTCGTATTCGTATCCGCATCCGAGAAAAAAATATGAAAAAAATATGGTAGAATCATTATCCGTCCGTATTCGATCCGTTTGCATCCCTAATGGACAGGGCTTGAGACGACGCAGCGGGGCTGTGAGAGAGGGAACTTTTTTAGAAAAAGGATATAAAATCCGGCCTCTATATCCACGAGGGATATACATAGCCAACAGATACACGAGCTCTAAGGCTCAAATCCTCAAAACCTGAGGAGCATAAAACAACAAGAAATAAAGCTTAAGGACTATAAAAAAAGCTAGAAAGACTAAGCTTCATAACTTCTTCTCCGTCCTTAATTCCAACCAAGCCCCTATCCTTTTCCGACCATGCCCTCAAACCTTCGGTCTACTGTGCGTGAAGAAGGACCTCCGAGGCGACGCCTCCAAGGAGGCAACGAGAATCGCCGACGCCGCCCGCCTCACCGAGGCAAGGTTTTCACCTGGAGATCAATAGACATGAGGGCTATGAGGTACCATGACAACGCCTCCAGGAAGGAAAATGGCACCCGAAGGCGTCATCGTTGTCGAGACCGGTAAGGCTTTCGCCAGCACCTCCACAGCACCCCACGTACTACCTACTCACAAAATAGACCGCCACCAACCCGCCGGGGACTGCGCGCCTCAAGGCCATGGCATAGCCACCCTTGAGCGCTACGACGAGTCGCTCCGCAATGTCGGCATCGAAGAAACCACAAGCGGCGCCTCGCGCCACCACCGAGCGATTCGGGGAAGAAATCTCCCACACGGATCCAAGCGCGCCCGGAGGAAATCCGGTGCGGCTGCGAATGCGACTTGCACACCCACACAAATCGTTGCCTCGTCCGGCGGGCACCCTTCTCCTTTCATGACAGCATCATCCGCCCGCGTCCTCAATCTTCCCCGCCTTACACAGGGGCGAGAGCGGACCGCGTAGATCTTCACACCGCACGATCTCTTCTTGAGCATTTCGTCGAACATCTTGAGCGCATCCCCGACATGCCGCGCTTGCACGCCGCCCATGATCACATTGTGCGTGACCTGTTGGCGCGCAAGCGGCGAACCTCGGCCTTCCTCGCGCGCCACGCCACGCGCCGCGTGCCCTCGACGAGGAGACCGACCTGCGCCGCGCGACGCGTTCTCATGTTCCAAAGCGGGTGCGGATGCTTTCTTGTGATGCCTTGCTCTTGATCTTCATGAAGGGATGCTGCGGCCTGCATTTCAGCGGCGTGCTGACCCTCAACACCGAGACCATGGTATGGAGCTCCTCGTGACGACCGGCGAGGCTGGGACCCGGACAGCCGGCGGCGGCGCTGATCGGCCACCGGATGATGGTGCTCGGGGCACGAAGCGGCTCCAAGAAGGTGTATGACCTCCACGAGCTGGACCTGAGGACCAAGGAGTGGAGCAGGCCCCTAAGCAAGGGGAGCGCGCCCTCGCCGCGGGAGCGCCCGCTCACGCCGGAGTGCGGGGGCCCGCCTCTGTGGTCCATCCTGAAGCCGTCGGAGAGGACCGACGGATCTGGCCTCCCTGGCCGCGTCCCCCCGCCGGTGAAGCTTCCAACGCTCTCCACGCCCTCCTCCTCCGCGCAGACCTCGCCGCACCAAAAAAGCGCCCCGCCGTCGCCCTCCTTGCGTCCACCGGAGACCGGTGGCGCGCTCCGGCGACGGCGAGGAGGAGGGAACCAGACGGGGGGTGGGAGGTGAAGGGACGGGGGGTGGTTCCACTTCTATACCCCTATTCTAAGAGCTAGCTTTCATAGAAATCGGTAGCGAGTCCACGTCTGCCCAACGCCAACATATTAGTTTTTGCCTTAGTTTGTCCAAGAGCGCCTCGATGACCATCTTGGTTTTGTTGGAAACCTGACCATTGCTTTCGCGCCAAATGGTCCAGAAAAGAGAATGACAATAGAGTCGAAAATTTTTCTCTGGGCCTTGGGCACTTGCCTGTGCAGTGAAATACACCAATCAAGTAGCTGAGTCTATCTTATTGTCGGTAGGTGAAGTCTGTCGAAGAGTCGTCTGAATTGTGTCCAGATGTGCCGAACCCAGGGCTAATCTGGAAATGCAAAGCTTCCTTGAAATACAAGTTCTTCGTGTGGCTAGCTATTCATGATTGCTGCTGGACAACTGATCGTCTAGCGCGGCGCCGCGTGATGTCGCACACACTCTACCCTTTGCGAACAAAACCGTGAAGCGCAGATACTTACATGGGAATGATCTTCGTTTCGCCGGAAAATTCAAGTTTCATAATCATGCATTTCTTAAATACTCTATAATTTTTAATGTGATTATCCTGAATTCCGAACATGCTTAGATGGTGTTTTGTTGTGTCTAACCAAAGAACTTGTTTTCAGTGCAATCAGTATGGATGAGGTAGGCTCGGCCAGACACGATGATCATACCTTAAGGCAGCCCCGTCGGACTGGGCCATTTTCATTATTGCGATGGCTGCCACCGCTGGCGCTGTTTTCTTGGCTATCGCTATGTATCTCCTTCGACAGCTCTTCAGCTACATCCGCGTAGCGATTGCAATCCGCCGTCTGCATCTACCGATCGTCACTTACCCGCCGGAGGTGGCAGGCGAGGAGGGTACCGCCCACACCATGTGTGTGATATGCATGACGGAGTTCGCCGCGGGGGAGGAGGTGGCGGTGCTGCATTGCGGGCATATCTTCCACCCGCACTGCATCAACAGGGGGATTCGGATCGACCCTCGCTGTCCACAGTGCAGAGTCATGTTAGTGTGAGGGCTTCGGAGGGTTTTAGTGGCTGTCTGAATACTTTTAAGGAATACTTGTTTGCAGTGAACTTTATAAATAGTCTTGCTCAATAAGTTTAAGAAATATAACCTGTTTGCTCGATGTACCACTTGCTCAATGGAGTACTACATATGAGAGCTATGTACATATCATGGTTTGGCTTGTTTGACAGTTATGACTACACATACATAACGAAAAACAACTAAGTCACAGCACTGAAGCATAGCTTGTGCGGTACCACAAAAATAAGCACGTACATCCGGGAGAAGATACATATTGACTGTACAACTGAAGCAGCAAAGACATTTAATTTGGTGGTAACTGCGAGCTTCACTTTTGGTTGATGTACAGAACAACGAATAATGACAAGCAAACGATTATATTATGCATTGAAGGAAGACAACCGTCAAAGCGGAAAGTAGTAGTAGTATTAACCAGCTCAACCATTGTGTCAAAGAATTGGCAACTATATTTTCGTGTTCACAGTTTTACACAAACGGTCTTTCCCAAGATAAGACTCTGGGTTTCTCTGATGTCAAGAAGATTGTGCACAACATTGAAAATACAGTGCAGACCCATTTCCATTGCGGCAGTTGCATATATATAGCGAGACAATAACCCTAAGAACCTTTGGATTTATCCGCATCACCAATCCATAAACAAGAGAACTGAATGCATCTTTTTCATCGAAGAGGCATCCGAACATTTACCCAGGCAAAAGCATTCCAATGTGCCAACTCCATGGTTCTGAGAATCATTCTGTGTGTAGCATTATAGGTGTTTGTTTTGACTTAACTAGGGCTGAAAGGCATGAAAGTTCTTCGTTTTTGGCATGGAAAACAACCACAATCCCATCAATCGAACTAGATGTCAAGGCAGGTTGGTGCCGCAGAACATCAGTTCCTGCAAATAGAAGATATGTTATTTGATAAAATGTATACTGGAATCAAGAGATGACTGCATAAGTTTAGCCTCTTCTATCTAAACCATACCTACTGGACAAACCACGAAAAAGTCTAACAAGTGCAATACATTAGCATAAATTTTTTAAGCGATGTTAGAACATTTCTAGAAAAATAACAAACGTGATTCTATATGTGCTATCAACTTGTTTGTCAACAAAAGGAAAATGCACATGAATAATAAGATCAGGACTATTCTACATAAATATAACTTCATACGCATCTTCTGCACTGGAACCTAAGAAAGCTACACTAAACCTATAATCTCACCAGCAATACTTTTACATGTCCTAAACTGTAAACTTAGGGATATGCCCTAATCGGCAAGAAAAATGAACAAAAGAATGTACAAAAAGAATAGCTAGCAGAGGAGATCTAATAGTTCATCTAACAGAGAGGCTGTTGCGATAGAGATAGATACCACACGGCAAATCAATAATAGGCTGGATGGCTTCATCTATCTAGAACAATTTAATTATCAGAAGGAATAAACTACATTTTATGATCCATCTATAGTGGAAGCTCAATGATATAATAAGCTAAGCAGCAGGAATCTAATGCATCAAAACCAGCATAACCTGGATAGGAGGTGGCATGAAGCATGAAAACCACGAAGTGGCCTCGAAATCTAAACATCCAAATTCAGAGAGAAGTAAACATGAACATGTTGCCATCACTATAGGTAGGGGTAAGTAGTATGCATACACAAAAAACTATACAATGTGAGCACCTTAATAGCTAGGAGAAGACGGTTGATTGATGATGGCATAGCAGTAGAAACCTCAAGGAACTATTATTGTAGAATTTGTTTTTCCTGGAGAACCAACAGATAAGACACATCAATACCATGCCTACCAACCAGGGATAATGGACCAATGGAAGGAATTTTCAAAAAAACCTGACCTCGGAAATTAATTCAATGCCAATCTACTTGATGACAGCCGAAGCAAAGGCAGAAGATAGAAGACAGATCTGCGGTCTTCCAGTAGTATCCACAACAACAACATAAATCCTCTTGCTGCTTGCATCTGACAGAGCAGCCTCACCATTTCGTGGACGGCTTCACTCAAGCAACAACCAAAACTTACACAAAAAAATAATAGCAGGAGTGTCAAAAACGGATCTATACTGCAGCTCTCCAGTTATAATATAAATATACTTGAAAATGAGAATTGTGCAAACATGACAAACCAATTGAATCAATTAAGATGTCGAAGGAGAATGAAAAGAGGTCTAACCTGCCTGTGGGGGACACAAAGATGGCAGCTCCTTCTCTGCCTCACTATCCAGCATGTGTTTCCTTTTTTTAATCTCCATTCCTGAAATGAAACTGAAAATTCAAAAGAAGTTTGAATTTTGTGAGATTTTGATTCCTTGTGAACCTTTGCCTAATCTATCTCAAATCCCAGCCAATTGCACCCTAAATCCCCTACTAAATCACCATGCCAACTCAATTTCGTGCCGGCACTGTTCACGGTTTGATATTTTCGCCGCCACCTCTGGTTTTGCCGCTGCCCAGGCTCTCTCGCTCGCTCCCACGCCTACTCGATGCTTCCTCACCACTTGGCAGATAACCGTATCCTTCCTCTAACAGCTCTTGCCAGCTCCTCTTGACCCGCAGAGCGCTGACGGGCCGCAATTCGCCGCCGCCGACATTTCTTGCCACCACCCTCTCTTGGTCGACCTCCTTGAGTCGCAATCTTTGACCGGCATACTGCCACGCCTAAGACCTCTAGTACTTCTTCCTTCTCCACTGCGCGCACCTTCTGCGCCTTCTCGACCGTGCCATGCGCCGCCATACATCATTACCCACTCACTGTAGCCAACTGCCTTAAGTCCACTATAAAAGGCGCCGAACCTCTCCATTGGATTCCATTAACATCCAGGTAGCTCTATACACCTCGATTTCCCTTTGTCGGGCATCGCTTCACCATTATTGTCACCGACCACCCAAGTGAGCCGATATCACATTCTTTGTATCCAGTTGATTTCGTTTCAATTGCTTGCACCCATAGCCTCCTCAAGCCCCTAGGAACCTCCTTGAACCATCGCCTTAGCTCCTCGAGCTCTCCTCTTCTCTGTAAGTGAAGCTCGCAAGCAGCCAAAGCACCTCGTCGTGGACAAGCCGCCACAGAAAACCCTAGCCCAAACCGATCCTTCCATTGTCACCTCCTCACCCCAACGATGCTCAAACGCCAACGCTTTGACCCCCTTAACCCTTGAAACTCACCGTTGCCATTCAAACGTCTTGCGGAGGAAAAACCTCGCCGTCGGCGAGCGCCGCCTCCCCTACCACTGCAGACCCCAAAAATGGAACCTTGACACTCCTAGGAGCCTATCCATAGCCTCCGATTCCGTCGCAGGTCACCGTAGCTGTCGGCGAGCGCCGCCTCCCCTACCACCGCATGGAGCCTTGATTATTATCCTTAGTTGACATGTGTACAATGCTTTACACGTTGCTATGATCTGTGCTTACTTGCTAGATGTATCATAACTTTATATGTGTCGTCAAGCCTTTGCCATTGATAAGTTGATTAAACATGCACAACTTGAATTAAAACATGTCATGTTAGCTCTTGAGACTAGTCTGTTTTTAGTTATCCTTTTATGATTCATGCCATGTCAAATAGGCTAAGTTGAGTCTTGAATCTTTAATTGAGCTATGCTAGCTTCTTGTTGAAACACGAGTTAGTACAATTGTTTAAAAAGCAAAAAGATCCCTTTATGTGCGAAAAAACTGATCTCACCAATTCTTTCTCATGAGACTGCTTGCCATTGCACTAGGTATGAACTCAGGGGGAGTTTTGGGTGACCAAGATCATCTCCTTAAGCTTCTTGCTTGGAATGGTCGCATAAGGCTTGAGATCTAGCACATGACTAAAATTTTGGTTGGAAACAATCATGAGTTTTAAACAAAAATATGTCCATTGTGCTAAATTTGCTTAACTGCAAAAAGAATCAAGTACTTAAACAAATGATTCATTCTTGAACTTGTAGGACTCTAATTTGACTCAATTCTAGCTTCTTGGTTCTACTTAGATTATTGACATGGCTTGCATCATCTTTGGATACCTTTAGCTAGACTTTGATCTTGAATGCCTTGACATGCTAACAAATCCATCTAATATTCAGATTGTTACTTATGTGGCTTGGCTTGATTATGCATATTTTGTTATGATCTTGATAGCATTCATTTGTGTCATGGCCTTGTGTAATACTAAATGGTCATTTTGGATAATCTTCATGGCTCTAGTTGCTTAGATTGAATAAAATTCAGCCATGTCATAGATATATTTTCCTCCAAGTCACTTGATGTTTTTATTGCAAAAACAGGGAGATATTGGAGAAAAAGCCACATTTTGGGAGCTTTGGGAGCCCTTGAGGAAAACTTGCTCTTTCTTTTGGTCCTTTTTGTCAACATGGTCATTAGCATCATTTTCTTTCTCTTGGATCATGTTTGACTTTCAAACAAACTCAATCTTATGCTTTTTTCTATGTTTGTCAATATACTCATCAAGGGGAAGATTGAGAGAACATATGGAGGTATCCCCATGTTTGTGATGAGTAATTGACGATTGTATTAGTAAGTTTGAGTTTGTTTTGGGTATTCTAGGGTTGAGTACCTTTTACTTATGCTAATGATGATATGCTATTTCGTGCGGTGCTATGTGACGGTTTGCTTGTCTGTGACTGCAGGACTTTGGAGCTAGGTCATGGTGAGGCGAGGAGGACCGGGACTAGGCACAGGAGGTGTTGAGGTCCAGACGGTCGATGATGCCAAAGATGATCGAGGCGGTGAGATGGTTGCGAGTCGGAAGGCGAGGAACCGAGGCTGAGCTACGGTGACGGACACGACGGCAACGCAGCGAGAGAAGGCAGGACTAGGCTCGGGGAGGAGTCGGAGGTCCGAAGCGGTTGGAGGTCGGTTGCGGTTGTGTGCGATGGAACAGACCAGGACTAGACTTAGGTGGAGTCGGAGGTCTCGGTCGGTGTCGAGTGGGCCAGCGAGCGTGGCGAGTGGATCGAGACTAGACTCAGGGAGGAGTTGAGGTCCAGATGGTCAGGATATCGGGTGCGGTTGTGTGCGGTGGAACGGACCAGGACTAGACTCAGGGAGGAGTCGAGGTCCAGATGGTCAAAGGTGCCGGTTGCGGGAAGCTTCAGGGAAGGTGCTTGAGGGGCAAATTGGGAATTTGACTCAAGCATGAGTTGGAGGGCTGGTTTTTCCCTCCAAAATCTGGTTGTTGACCTATTGCCTCTTGTGTGTATGGAGCAAGGGAGTGGGCATGGTATGACAGTTATTGATTTTCCATATGGGGGTGAGGTCTTGCCTTCAAAAAGAGGAGAGGGAGGCAATAGTATTCAGCTATTCCAAGGAAGTGTGCAGCAGTTTGGGAGTTGGTTGTGTGCCCTGGATGTTGAGTTGAAACTAGGGTTTCACCTCCCGTGTGTGTGTTCTTCACAAGAGTGAAGCATGTAGTGTGTTCCCCTCATTTTCAATCGCGTATGGGGGACGTAGTGGTTGTAGAACTCTTGTAATCATTCATCTCTTTTCAATATGAGAAAGATTTGGTTGAGTGCTCTAGTTATTTTTCTTCATATGCTTGGCTGCCATTTTTAGTTCTCTCTTGATTTCTTTGTGTGTGAAGTGAGTTTTGTTTGATTCTTGCAAAATGTGTTTGCTCTGAGCTGGGAATCTATATCAAAGCCATTTGGTGTTTTGTTCCGAGCCAATTGATAGAATCAAAGAATCACTCATGTTTATTCAATGACCTGCAATTCCTCTATTCAAGATTTTCTAGGGTTTCATGTCGGGGATGATGAACTCTTGTGATTTCCCTTCATGAGTTGGCTTGAGATTTGTGTTCTCAAGTTCTGAGATCATTGCTAAGTTGATTGCAAAATTTCATAAGCAAAGAATGGATGAACCATGAGAAATATGAAAATTACCATTTCTCTCTACTCCATTTTCATATTTCACCTTAAATCTGATTCTTTGCTCATGGGATGAATTCCTTTGATTTCTCAGGTCTCAATGCTATTTAGTTTAAAGTCTTAACCTGGTGGCTTGAGAAGAACCAAACCTTTTAGTTAAATTTCTCTTCAATCGGGTTCTTGGTTTCTTTGTCGAAAATTCAGCCTATTGCTCCCGAGGAGAGTCGACCAAGCTAGTTAGGGGCGGTCGGACCGCCTCCTAACGGCGATCGACCGGCGATTAGGGGCTGTCGACCGGCAGTTAGGAGCGGCGACAGGCCTTCGTATTTGGTCTGTTGTGACTCTTGTTTCGCTTGGTTCTTCAACGCTTCTTTCTTGTAGTTGTCCAGTGATATTCGCAGAGAGCATGAGCTATTCTCATCATAGCTTTTGTAGCTATTGGTGAGAAAAGTCTCAGTGGATACTTGGGGCAAGATTTTTAAAGAGGCACCATTCACCTCCCCTCTGTTGCCATTTTCGATCCTACAGGTTTACGTGTCAACTTGTGATGCTTGATATACTCCTATGTTAATTCATTGTTAGATGTTAGGAGGAATGACTAAGTAGATGAATGAGGCGACCTCAAGCGTTGATGGCTCTGCGAACAGGCAGTGTGATGATGGAGATGGCCATGCTAAGGGCCGTACTATTTCACAAGTTAGTATGACTAACTGTAAATGTTTTTATGTTCTTGTTGTATTATTATTCATGTTATTATTATCTTTGGTGTTTTCAATACGATAGAATAGTTCCCTCTAGAAAAAGTAAGTAAAACTTGATGCCCTTTCAATTGTTGCACCTATCAAGATTTTGATGGTTAACGGGTAGGTCTACCAAAGTAGGGTGTCATTAATTATTTCAATAAGATAGGGTAAGTGTTGGACACTTTATGCATATTATTGGTTTAACTTGACTAGGCTATCAAAATAGTTTTAGGCCTAGAAGTATTGTGTTGAGGCCGAGACATATGAATGTCACTCAACAAACAAGAGTTACATGTGATGTAATTAGCAGGGGTTGCTTACCTACATCGCTAGGTTTCTAGAAATAATGCCAAAGCTCACTAGGACTTAGTGAAATATGGATCTTGACTTACTATATGTAGTTAGAGGGAACATGGTTTTTAAATATATAGTGAAAGTATCTTTTGTTAAACTATTTAATGGAAGATTTTACACAAACATAGTGCTGAAAATTTGCATATACTTTTATGTTGCAGACCATGCCACCATCTACTTCCTCTACATCCTGTTTTAACTTGTGACCTATTTTTCAGAAGGAAAAACTAAGTGGAACAAACTTCATTGACTAGATATTCTAGAGATTATATATCTTGGTGAACCAGTTAATGATGTTACTCGTGCTGA
The DNA here is from genome assembly GCA_036346575.1 of Dendrocalamus sinicus. NCBI lineage: Eukaryota > Viridiplantae > Streptophyta > Magnoliopsida > Poales > Poaceae > Dendrocalamus > Dendrocalamus sinicus. The sequence continues at coordinate 29,187 of JAYEVI010000282.1, forward strand.
AAAGAATGAGTATGAGAAAATAGCAATGACTCACTTGAAGTTAGCTATCTCATGCTTGCAACCATGAACTCTAAGTTTTAGAAACAATATGAGAATAGGATGCCTATAATATGATTGTGGGTCTTAAGGTCAAATTTGAGAACCAATCAAGGGATGAGAGGCACCACACCTCAAGTCATTGTTTGCGTGCAAGTTAGCTGAAGGAAGTCCGGTCAGCCCTCATCTAATCAAAATGATTGGTTACATTGAGAGTTTGGAAAAACTTTATTTTCCCTTGAGCCAAGGGTTGGCTAGTGATGTGATTTTCCAATCGCTCCCTTTGAGCTTTGAGCCAGTAATTTTGAGCTTTCGTATGAATGGCATGGAGAAGTCAATGACCAAATTGCATGGAACACTTAAGTTAGCGGAGGAGAGCATTAAGAAAAGCTCTAATCATATGTTGATAGTTCAGAAGACTACCAACTTAAAAAAGTAAAGTCTAATGCTTTGTGCAAAAGAAAGAGCACGAACAAAACTCAAGATTAGATCTCGAGTATCAAATCTAAACTTTAAAAGCTCAAGATTGGTGTTGCACCTGATACTATTTGCTACCATTGCCATGAGACTAGACATTAGAAGAGGAACTGCAAGAAGTACTTGGCAGAACTGGAAAAGGAGGGAAATAGCACTTCTACTTCAAGTATAAATACTATATAAATAAATCTTGCTATTTCTCGTATTGGTTCTTAGGTATTTGATACCAAATCGGTTGCTCATATTTGCAATTCAATGTAGGAGATGATAAGAGTAGGAGATTAGCAAGAGGTGAGGTTGATCTTTGTGTGGGCAATGGAGCAAGAGTTGTTGTATTGGCTATTGGCACTTTATCGTTATCTTTACCATCGCGATTAGTTTTGAAATTGAATAATTGTTATTATGTTCCTACCTTAAGCAAAAACATTATTTCCACTTTATGTTTGGGAGCAAGAGGTTATGAATTCAGAATAAAAAACAATATTATTCAATTTATTTGAATCATATGCTTTATGGTCATGTCCATTGGTGAATGGATTATATGTTTTAAATCTTAAGGATGTGCATGTCTATAACATTAATTCTAAGAGGCTTTGGCCTAATGATTTGAATCCCACTTGTATTTGTCATTGTCATTTGGGTCACATAAATGAGAAGTGCATGGTGAAGCTCCACAAAGATGGTCTTCTAAACTCATATGATTTTGAATCATTTGAAACATGCGAGTCTTGTTTACTTAGTAAAATAACTAAGGCACCTTTCATTGGTCTAGTGATAGGGCAAATGACCTGTTAGCTTTGGTACATTCGGATGTATGTGGACCAATAAGCTCAATGGCGAGAGGTGGTTGCCGGTACTTCATACCTTTTATTGATGACTTTAGTATATACGGTTACATATACTTAATGAGGAATAAGTCAGAATCCTTTGAAAAGTTCAAGGAATTTCAAAATGAGGTACATAATCAACTTAGCAAGACAATTAAAGCCCTATGACCAGATCATGGATGTAAATATTTAAGCCATGACGGTGATCATCTAAAGCAAGTGGAATTGTTCCACACCTAACTCTCTGGTAACGTCTCAATGGAATGGGGTGTCGAGCGATGAAATTGGACCTTTTAGACATGGTTTGGTCCACGATGAGTCAATCTAATCTGCCATTGTCTTTTTGGGGTATCGCTAGAAACAACTATGTTAACATTAAATAGGGTTCCCATCAAAAGTCGAGAGAAGATATCATATGAGATATGGATTGAGAAGCGTCTGAGTTGTCTTTTCTCAAAATATGGGGATGTGAGGTATATGTAAAATGTTTAACGTCGACAAACTCACACCTAAATATAATAAATGCTTCTTCATGGGGGTATCCTAAGGAAACTAAAGGATCTTACTTTTATAAAAGGGATGAGAACAAAGTGTTTGTTGCCCAAAACGATGTCTTTTTGGAGAAAGAGTTTCTCTCAAAAGGGGTTAGTGGGAGCACAGTGTGACTCAAAGAAATTTGAGAACCATCAACAAATATTTCAACTCCTACTGAACCTCTACATGACGTACAAAATGTTATACAACTTGTGGAAGAGGTACCAGCCCCACGTATGCTGAAAAACCACATCAAATGCCGATAAGGTGTCGGTATGACATTTTATTGTTAGACAATGATGAGCCTAAGACTTATGAGGAAGCGATGATAAGCCCAAATTCTGAGAAATGGCTTAGAGCCATGAGATACAAAATACAATCCATGTATGACAATCAAGTTTCGAACTTGGTTGATCTACATGATGGTGTAAAAACTATTAAGTGCAAGTGAATTTTTAAGAAAAAGATAGACATGGATGGAAATGTTCATATCTATAAGGCACGATTGGTTTTGAAGGGTTTCAAACAAATTCAAGGTGTTGACTATGATGAAACTTTCTCATCCGTTGCTATGCTTAAGTCTGTCTAGATCATTCTAGCTATTGCTGCATATTTTGACGGTAGATGGATATCAAAATATTCCTACATGAAAACCTAAGTGAGGATGTGTACATGACACAACCTAAGGGTTTTGTCAATCCCCAAGATGTTAGAAAGATATGCAAAATTCATTGATATATGGACTAAAGCAAGTTTCTCAGAGTTAAAACATTCATTTTGATGAGGTAGTCAAAGAGTTGGCTGCATCAAGAATGAAGAAGAGCCTTGTGTTTACAAAAGGCTACTGAGAGCGCACTTGTTGTTCTGGTCCTATATGTGGATGATATATTATTGACTAGAAATGATATTCCTATGGTTGAATATGTGATGTCCTCATTAAGAAATATCTCTCTATGAAAGACTTAGGAGAGGCAACATATATTTTGGATATAAAGGTCTATAGAGATATAACTAAAAGGCTATTTGGATTAATCCAAGATACATATATTGACAAAGTGTTGAAGCAGTTCAACAATCGATGGTGGAACAATCTACTCCTATGATGTCAATGGGTGACCATACGAAGACGTCAATGTTCTTGTAGAGGACCTCTAGTAGGCTCCACTCAGCCTCTGGGGTGAGACCGCGCGCCCTCTACTAATACCTACTTTGATGGGTCTTTGCTATTGAGTGGTACCCTTTTTACCTCACTGTTCGGCCTCAGTTTTGGTATCCATCCCAGTAGAGAGAGGAGGGTGTTCTTGAGGAGGCGAGGCCCACGCTTACTACATGCACTTTTCAAAGTGGGCTCCGTTTGCCCACTTCAATTTGTTGAGTGAGGTCCTGGTCACCAAATACCATGATGACCCCTTGGGTCGGAGCTTCATACATAAGTAATTGTGGTGTGGGACTGCCCCAAGCGCGTTGAGGTAGCCCTTCCTAAGATGACGTTGTATGAATATGGGAGATCCACAACATCAAAGTTGATAACCTCCATTCTACTCTGCTCACTTCAGCCAAAGGCTACTTTGAGCGCCACTTGTCCCAGCGTGATAATGGGCACCCTTGAAGCCTTGTAGTGGGACCTTGGGCGGTGGAGCACCTTCACAAGATGCCCATTTGGTGAAGGCACCGATGAATAGGTCATGAGCTACCTCCATCTATTAGGACCCCTCATGTCGCGAGACCACAATGTTGGCCTCCACGGCGTGATCTTTGTGAGAGAAGTCTACCCCTAAGGCATCCTTTATCGTGAAGGAGATGTTGTCTTGGGCCCACATTAGGAGCACTTGTGTTGGGTATGTGGCAGCGTGGTGTATCCAACACACATAAGCCCTCCATTGTTGCTAAGAGGGAATTCGAGGACAACCCTTGTGATGGCATTGATCACTTGGCGGGGTTCGATGTCGAGGCTGTATCCATAGCACGGTTGGTAGGGCGGGACAAGTGATACTTTAGAGGTGTTGTAAGTGCACCACCACTAGCGTCCTCACATCTTGGGTGCACTCCTAGTTGTGTTTTTATGGAGCACCGTGATGGTGGGGCATTATGTAACATCCCAAAAATTTTATTTGCTTTTATTGATTTCTTTGGAGTTTATTTGGATTTTTAGATTTTATTCCAAGGTCTAAAGCAAGAAAATGAATTTAAAATATTTTAGTAAGCCAAAAGAGGTTATTTTATTGTTTCTAGCCTTCCCAAAATTTTAAAATAAATTTTGAGAATTGTTCGAATTAAAAATCAATTTTAAAGGTTAAAAGTATTTTATAAAATTATTAAATGAAAATCTAAAATTAAAAATATTTTCCTAAGTCTAAAAGATCTCCAGGAATATTCTATAATTTTCTGGAATTTTTAGACATTAAATATTATTTTCAAAGTATTTGCAAAGTTTCTAGTATTTTCTGAAATTTTATTCCGAAAATAAAAATCAAATTCATCCAAGCCCGCCACGTGTCGCTCTCAGATTGAATCAATATCTCTCCACGATTTAATCCTAGCCACACATGATGACTTGCCCCTTCATAAAATCCAAGAGCCATGAAACACTCACTTGCCACGTGTCGCAAATCCGACGGCTCGTACCCCTTCACTTCCTCTCTCTCCCTATGACATATGGACCCCACATGTCATATGTTTCTTCAACCTCTCCTTCCTCCCCTAACCCTCTCTCTCTTCCTCCATGAATGACAAATGAAAGCTTTTAATCCCGGCCGTTACTACCACTTTAATCCTCGTTTAAGCGTGCGTTAAGCCCCTCATCACTCCCACTCACGCCGCGCCTCCTCCTTTAATCCTCTCTAAACCATGGCCCTTCATCTCTCTTTCTCCATCTATAAAGCCCAAAGCTCGGTGTTCCTTCTCCCATTCGGCCTCCCTCTCGCCGCCGCCTCCCCTCGCGCCACCCGCGCCTCTTGCAGCCGCCCGCCACCTCCATTGCCGCCCAAACCCCACCACCGCCGCCTCCTGCGCCGCCACCGCCGCCCGCCTCCGTCGCCGCCGCCGTGAGTGCACCGCCGCCCTCCTCTCCCGCGCGCTCGCGCCCGCCTCGCCACCGGCCGGCGATGTGGCCGGCCTCGCCCATGTGGCCGCCACCTCGCGCCCGCATGGCGCCATGTGGCCGGTGTGCCACGTCGGCAAGGCTCGTGGCCCGTGGATTTGGTCCACGGTAGACCGGGCCCACCGGTCATTCAAATAATTTTTCCCGCTCGGAAAATTCAAAATAGCTGACGTCATAAATAGCATTTTTCAGTAGAAAAATAATTCCCGAAACCAGCCTTTTCCTTTTCTCCCTCCTGTTAATCTTCCGAAAGCCATAACTTCTTCATTTTAACTCCGATTTAACCCGTTCAAATTTCTAAATTCTTCTAAAATCATAAACTACCCAAATATAGACTCTTTTTGAATTTTCTAATTTTATTTGAATTTTGTTTGAATTTTCTTTTGGTTCTTCGCGTGTAGATTATGACGAATCCGGAGAGTATTTCTTCGACGAATCGCAGCAAGACTTCGAGCAAGGTAAGTTACACCTTTGATCATGTTGAACCTAATATTTTAAATTAATTATGTTGTTTTTAAATTATTATGCATGCGTACTTTTATTCAAATTAGTTCAAATGTGCTTAAAACTTTAGTTCGCCCAAATTCCTTTGTATGGCCAATCTTGATATTGAGCAGACATATCTTGTCACCATAGATGAAAGCCTAGTTGGTACATTAGTATTAACTAGAACACTTTATGGAATTGCTTAGCCATGCTTAGAATAATTCGGGTGGGAAGAATTGTTTCACATAAAATGATAAAGTTTTCGAATGTATTCTTGACTTCGGTGAGTCGAGAATGATTATGAGATGTTTTCAACAAATTATAAAACCTGTTCTTAGACTTGGGCATTGGTATGGTGGTGGGTGCTTCTGGCATGCATCGTAGTTTGTTGACTCGTTGTTGTTGCCGGGCACAAGGGGTATGCGGGTAGGCCTAAGTCAAATTAAGGACCGGTCTGTGAACTACTACTACAAAGACACACCGTACTACCACAAGTCTGGTATGGGACAGACCTAGCTAAGTAATTTGTGAAGTTCCATTTTAGTTTTCGCTATAGGCTGAATGTGAGCGTGGCGTAGGCCATGGGAAGTCTCACATGGCACAAGAGGGCTCCAACATGTGGATTCATGTTGTGGTGAAACCTAGTGGCGGCGTAACGATTTGGCAATGGAACATTGGAACAGCCTTGTCATGAACTCTCAGCCGCACACCTAAGGCAGTGTGTAAATCGCGTGGCAAAACGAGAGAACATGTCTTGTGGGTAAAGTTGTACACCTCTGCAGAGTAACAAAACTATCCTGGATAGCCGTGTCCACGGTCAAGGACATGCTTAGTATGGTTTTTCACGGATTAGACTTTGGTTTTAATAAAATTTGGTTTTTGGACACTTGTGAGATCTTTTGGAAAGATGGTCCGGGTGGGATGCCCGTGGATAGGTTGGTGTTTGGTCGGAGCCTGCACTAACGATATTATTTTGTTAAAATCTTGTTTCTATCTATTGTATCAAATTCAGCTTTTGCACTTACTTTACTGTATTTATTCCAATGATGTTGTTTATGCAAATAAACCATAATATGCCTTCCTTTGTAACCCCTTATGCATGCATCAAATCTGTTATATCTCCTGGTGTAACTTGTGGAGTACTTTATGTGCTCACCTTGCTTAAACCCTGTTGCCAGAGGACGACGACGTCGACTATGTTGAGGATTGCGACGAATAGGCCACGTCTTACAGTCAATTCGCCTTGTGGGAAGGCAGGATGGGCTGCTCCTTTTATTTATCTTCCGCTATTTACTTTTATGTTTGGCCATGAAGCCACCTTATTGTAAACTTGGCCATAAGGCCCGTACCTTTGCCTTATAATAAAGTTTGGTTATTATGTATGATATATATATCACTGTTCAATCTGTGTGCACTAGCTTTTCCTGGGATAGTGCGATTTACACAGTGGGTTCTGGAGTTGTTGCTCCGGGTCCCAACACATTAGCACATGGTGTGGCCTCCTTTGTGGTCTCATCATTGCCCTCTTTGATGTTGAGTACATATCTACCCTTGGGCACCTTCCTTTGCTTGTGGTTCAAACCTCCTTTGGGGCCACAGCGTGAGCCCCGCAATGTCGACCTCATGCAACATCGTGTCCTCTGCTCTCACATATTTTTCCATTTTGTTGAAGAGCTTGTCCATCATTCTTACAGGCTTCTGGGCATTGTACTCTGCAAGAAGCCCCTTTCAAAGGGCGTGGATGGTGACGTTGATGATGGTCATCTCGTTGGCGCCCTTCACCTAGTAGCGGACCTTCATGAAGTTCCTACCTTATTCCGAAGAGCTAATCTGCGTTAATCCCCTCTACGTAGTTGCCATGGAAGTTGTTGTGCATGAGATCTCGGACTTGCTCCCATGCGTAAACGGAGCTAGGAGCGATTGTGAAGAGCCAGGAAAGCACGACACCCTGTAGGGCAAATGGTAATCCCTTTGCCTTTGTTGATTCGTCCCCTCCCCCCGGTGGCTTCAATGGCCATCTCGTAGACGCATGGAAATTCATGGGGATCCATTTCGCCCTTGTAAGGTTTCAGCATGGGCATTTTGAAGTCCTTTGGCCAGACGCTTTGCTGCAAACCCCTGATATAGACCAACTAGTAAAATAGCTGATGTGTAGGGGTGGCCTAAACTTCATGGTACGAACAATAGCAAATACTCTGGCTTCTTGCTGCGACTAGGGCTTCAGCTCATCCTTTCGTCTTGTAGCAACTCTAGGGTTTAGGGTTATTACTAGGGAGAAGCAGCCAAACAACACCTCCAGCTTCTTCCTTCATGGCAAGTGTAAATGGATAATGGGGTTGCAATGCATTAAATAATAATGTTGCCAAATAAAAGAAATCAACCAGGCCTTCCAAACTATGAGCAACCAATAGGCAGTCATGAATTAGATGGGATGGACCTTGTAGATTAAATGCCATAACTCAAGAACAACATCCTTGATCTATGCAATTTAATCAAACCCTAATTGGGAAAATCTCAACAAGCATGCACAATATTGTGCCACAAAACCATCGTTCCTTTTCAATATTTTCTTCTCAAAATAATCTGATCTAAGATACAATGGGTAATCCCCTTGGCCATATATTTGTGCCTAATGGCATAGCCACACACGCACACGCGAGCCAAGGAAGACTCAGACTTAACTCACATATTCAACTCAGGCTCCCTAAGAAAATTGACTCCACTTCTTATAAAAAACTAGACTCCTCAAATAATGAAGGACCGAAATGGCGACAGAGGGGGGGGGTGAATGTCGACTTTTAAAATTAACCCCGCACAAGTACTCACAAAAAAAACTCAACTCCTAGAGCTATGAGAAGCTATGAAGTTGACAAGAACCGAGCGCTAATGAAAACAAGAGAACTGAGCTCAAAAGGAGCGGCAAGAGGCTGCAGTCACGGCAAGAAAAACGGCTCAGAATCTTGCCACGGCAAAGAAATCACACTCAAAATGTTACCACGGCAAGATATGCTGCCATATGTTACCACAGCAAGAAATGCTGAGACTGCAGAAACTGGGCACGCGAGAAATCAACTGGAATCGGCTGCCACGGCAAGCAAATCGACCGCCACGGCTACCACGGCAGAGAAATTGCAGTCACATATTACCACGACACAACACTGCAGACACGGCAAGAAAACTAGCAGACATCGCTGCCATGGCAAGGAAAATAGCTACCATGGCTGCCACGGCATCGAAAGCACTTGAAATTTCCCACGGCAAGAAGAGTCTGCGGATGCAAAGAATAAAATAGCTGCTGGCTGCGAGAGGTCTGCCACGCAGAGAAGAAGCTGCGAGTCTACCACGGCAGAGAACAAGCTGCCAAAGTCTGCCACGGCAAGGATTGGCAAAGAATTTTCTGCAGTTTGAAAATGGCCTGAAACCACGATTTTCAGACAGCTCGATTGTAACCAGAAATGGGGCAAGCTGCAAGGAAATTAAAAACTTCGAGAGAGATAAAATGGCCCAAAGCAGCAGAGAAACAACTTGAATAGATAGAGGACCATAAGCACCAAGATAAAACACCTTATGACAAGTAATTTCAGATTTGAGCTGAATCTGAAAATTACAAAGAGCTGAACTAAAACTTAAATTAGTTCTTCATCCTTGATCCTTTGGAGCTGAAACTTTGCAGAAATATTGGCAATAGACAAGAGCCTCTACAAGCCAAATTTCAAGAGATTTCACAGAGGAATCACAGATTCCACCAAAACCCTAGAGTTGCAACTGAAAATACAGAGAGAGATCCAAAAACTCAAAATACTTCATGGATTCAAATCCTTTGCTAATAAGATTTTGCAAATATATTAGCAATAGCAAAAGGATTGCTCAGACCAAAAATCAACTCAAACCATGAAGGGAATCAAGAGATTACTCAAAACCTAAGCTGGAATGAAGAGCAGGGAGGCTAAAATGAAATCGAGATTCAAAGCGAAGTTGGCTCTTTGGGAAATCGATCAAATGACCTTGAGGCACTATCCCATCACAGAGCAACCCATTTTGGCACTCCCGAGCAACAAACAACAAGAGATTCAAAAACTCAAGAAATCCAAGAAATGAAGAAATGAAGAACAGAAGCTACGATACAGGGGACAAACTCAGATTTTCATTCATTGAAGCGGAGGAATCCCGATCGCATGGACATTAGAACCGGAGGAATGATTACATGAAGATCAACTCATCTCCCTCTACCCAAGCCAAGAACTCAAGCTTACTCTCTCTACATTCTTGGGGGAACACACAGGAGCTCACATAGAAACCATCGATGGAGGACAGAACAACCCTCTGCCTTCTCCACCCACTCTCAACTACTAAAGCCTAAAGCCAAAAACAAACTCTCAAAGCCTCTTTTGACTCTAGCAAACCCTAATTCTCCTCCAAGTGTTCAAGTGGGCATGCAGCCCCTCAATCCTATTATAGCCTTGGCTAACGGGTCTCGCCCGTTCGCTGCTAAATCAACGGCGCCGCTCCGCTTGTGCAGCCTCGCGAATTTCGGTCGCCCCTCCCGCACCTTCCAGGAAGCTTCCGCGCTCCTTGCCTCGCACGCCTCGCAACCACCTCGAGTCTACGTCGTCTTCGACACATCCCGACCGTTCTGACCTCAGCGCCACCTGCGCCTAGTCCGGTCCACGTGTCTTGCCACGACTCCACCCGATGTCTGCGATCACACGGACAAGAAAACACGTCAAATAGCACCGCTTCGACACATGAAAGCGTAAATACCATCACACTTACCACAGGCGAAGTCCAAACTGTCGAAACATTAGAATATACATCCTAAGCCCAAATGACCAAGTTTGACCAAAGTCCGGCCGAGCCCGATTGCGCCACGCAAGCGACTCGACTCGAACTACTCAAACCAAACTCGTGACCTAAACCCTTGTCAATTACTCATCACTCTCATGGAACACGACCACATGGTCTCTCAATCTCCCCTTGATGAGTCTATTGACAAACTCGTAAAAGCTTTTAGAAGAGTTTGAGTTTGAAGAATCCAACATGGTCCTGAGAATGAAATGAAGCTAATGACCATGTCGATGAAGGAACACTAGAGCAACTCTTGAAAGAGCAAATTGATCTCCAAAGCTCTAAACTGTTCCTATGGACTTTTCTTCTCTATTCTCCCCTTTGGCAATAAGCGCATCAAGATGCAATAGAGAGAATATGACATGTCAATGGATGAATATGGTGAAGTTTGTTTATTTAAGCATTTAGAGCCATGAGAATTATCCATATTGACCATAATGTAATACACCAAGCCATAACAAAAACGCTATCTAGATCATGACGACATATATATAAACCAACTAGAGCACAAAGATGACAATCTGAAATGTAATGCATTTTGTGAGCAAGTCAAGGCATCAATGAGTAAAGTCTAGCTAGAGACATCCAAGGATGATGCAGGCCATGTCAATAAGCTAAAGCGGAACAAAGAAGCTAACATTGAGTCCAAATAGAGTGCTATAAGCTCAAGATTGAAACATTGGTTAAGGTACTTGGTTCGATTGTAGATTAAGCAAATTGAGCACATTAAACATTGTCTTTTGAAAGCATATGGTTGTTTTCAACCCAATTTTTGTTTATGTGCTAGATCTCAAGCCTTATGCGACTACTCCAAGCAATAAGCTTTAAGAAGATAGTCTAGGTCATCCAAAACTCCCCCTGAGTTCATGCCTAGTGCAATGGCAAGCCGTCTCATAGGAAAGAATTGGTGAGATCAGTTTTTTCGCACAAAAGAGATCTTTTTGCTTTTTAACACATTGTACTAACTCATGTATCATCAGGAGACTAAAACAGCTCAAACTAAGGCTCAATATAGATTCAACGCTCTACTCAGCCTATTTGACATGACATGAATCATAAAAGGATAGCTCAAGAAAGACTAAATTCAAATGCTAGCATGACAAGTTTAATTTAAGTTGATCAATTTTACTTAACTTATCATGGCAAACGCTAGTCTACACATATGAAGTCATGATAAATTTAGCAAGCTAAGCACAATTCATGGCAAGGTGTAAAGCATTGAAGCATGTCATAACAGGATAATAATCAAGGCTCAATGCAGTTTGATTATAATGCGAAATGCTGAAAATGCATGAAAGACCAGCTCCCCTCAACATTAGATGCAACTTTTAGTTCAAGTTGAGTTATGTCGAATTAAGCTCGAAGCTCCCAATTGAACTCCCCGAACCAAAGCAAAAGAATCGAGAAGTGGGAAAGAAAACGACAAACAGGCGATCCTTAAAGCATAGAAAGATATAGAGGCAACTATGGCTCGGATGACTCTCATCTACCCCATATGACTCCGGGACAATCAGGTGTGATCAAACACACTAGAGAGCAAACACGTGCCTGTCTGCAGGGTGGCCCAACCTCGCTAGAACCTACAAGAAGTGAGTGAGCTCGACCTAGTGAGATAAGAAGCGACTAATCTGGAAGCACAAGATAAGAGTTAGAAGTCTAAGCATCTCGGCAAGAGAAGCACTCTAACCTATCTTTGGAAGGACTAAACCCAAATGCACCAGAGTGCAATGCAGAGAAATGAGACAGAAGCATAATCAATATAGTAAAGCGATAAAGCCCAAAGCTCCCCTCACTACAATCCGTAAGAACACACCACCCCAAGCTCTCCCATGAGTGAAAACCTCGAACTATCCAAAGGCTTGGTGAAGATATCTAGCTGGTGGTCACTCTCCACAAAATGGAGCACTATGTCACCCTTCTCTACATGGTCTCTAAGGAAGTGGAAGCGAATATCAATATGCTTGGTCGAGAGTCTTGCTTTGGGTTCTTAGCGATGTTAATCGCAGACGTATTATCACAAAAGAGTGGAACAACGTCTAAAGCTAACCCAAAGTCCCACAGTCGAAACCATCAAAGTACTGGCTGCAACAGCTGGCGCAGACAGCGTGCTCGGCCTCTGCGATGGGTGTGCAACACCGATCGCTTCCTCGAAGACCGAAGCGAGAGAAGTGCCAATGAATTGGCGGTGCGGAAGTGCTCTTCCTATCTATCCTCTGACCGGTGAAATGCGCATCCGAAAAGGCTCGGGAAAGCGGGATGAGGAAGAGTACCGATACCATAGTCAATGGTAGCTCGAAGGTACCGAAGATGCGCTTCACCGCTGACGGTGAGATCTGCGAGGAGAAGCTGAAAGCGAGCACACGGACACTGCGAGAAGTGTATGTGCGGTCTCGGCGATGAGGTAAAGAAGGAGCCGATCATACTTCGAACTCTTTACGATCAAGCGGCTCGCCATCCTCATACAGGTCAAGATAGTACATCGAAGCCATGGGAGTTGACACCGGCTTACCATCACTCATATCGAGCGCTTGGAGGTCACGAGTGTACTTTCCTTGATGAAGAAATGTACCCTCCGAGTGCCGCAATTTGGAAGCCAAGGAAGAAGGTCAACTCACCCATCATACTCATTTCAAACTCGGTGCTCATGACATCAGGCGGGAAACAGTATGGGAAGAGCCACCAAAGATAATGTCATCGACATAGATCAGACGAGCGGAAGGTCGGCGCCAAGCGGCGGATGAACAAGGTCTTATCAACTTTACCCATTTCAAACCCATGACTCAACAAGTAGGACTTAAGCCTCTCATACCAAGCCACGGGGCCTGCTAGAGTCCATACAACGCTTTGGAAAGCTTAAAGACATGGTTTGGGTATTTGGGGTTTTGAAACCGGGAGGTGTCGGACGTAGACCTCTTCCTCAATAAGGCCATTGAGAAAGGCACTCTTGACGTCCATCTGGTAAAGCTTGAAACCCTTAGAAGCTGCAAAGGCAAGCAGATTCTAATGGCTTCAAGTCTAGCTACGAGGGCAAAGGTCTCCTCGAAATCTAGACCTTCAACACGGGAGAACCCACGAGCAACCAGTCTAGCCTTGTTTGAATAACCACTCCATCCTCGCTCTGCTTGTTCTTGAACACCCACTTAGTCCCAATAATATTGTGACCTCGCGGGGCTCGACAAGCGACGGACCTTGTTCCTCTCAAAATTTTCTAACTCCTCATGCATGGCATTGACCCAAGACTCATCGGATAAAGCATGAGAGACATCTTTAGGCTCAAAGGAGGCAATGAAAGCGAATGGAGACAGAGGTGAGATAAGCCAGATTTTGAGCGGGTAACACGCTCGAAAAGGTCTCAATGATCGCTCTGAAGGATGAGCTTTACGGATATGTCTAGGAGGTCGGGATGAGATGAAGAAGTGGCCTCTACCTCGTGGTGGCGAGGTAGGAGCAGAGCCTCGACTCGGAAGAAGCGAAGGCATGGGTGATCACTGGAGGTGCGGTGAAGACGGCACCTCAAGGGGTGGATAAGGGACTGGATCGGGTAGACAACCCACATCTCCATCGTCCTCGTCATCCACGAAGATGGTCTCGGACTGCTCTAAAGAACACGAGATATCAGGCCTAGTCCCGGTGGCCTCGTCAAAGGTCACCTCACGAGTCTCTACCATTTTGCTAGACTCATGATTCGGACCCTATAAGCCCGCGAAGAAGGCGAGTAACCTAGAAAGATCCCATCACAAGAGCGTGACTCGAACTTATCTAGGTTCCGGACTTGAGAATAAAGCACTTGCAACCAAACACACGAAAATGAGAGGGCTGGGCTTTGCGTATCTCAACTCATAAGTGCGGTGCAAGTGTGCGAAGAAAACTCGATTCGAAACATGGCGCGCGGTCGCAATAGCCTCAGCCCAAAACTTCCTAGGTGTAGAGTACTCATCGAGCATCGTCCGGCCATCTCGACCAAGGTGCGGTTCTTCCTCTCCACGACGCCATTCTGCGTGGGGCGTGCGGAGAAGAGAGGCGGTGCTCTACACTGTCTCACCACGAAACTCTCAAAGTAGGAATTCTTGAACTCCGTGCCATTATCAGCTGCGGATCGCTCGTAAGGCACAGGAGCTCAGCGAAGCTTCTTGAAAAGACCTCGGAAATGCGAAACGTCTCATCCTTTGAGGCTAAGAAAAACACCAAGAATACCTCGAGAAGTCATCGACCACAACAAGAACATACCACTTCCCCCTTGATCTTGCACTCGAGTGGTCCAAGCGTGTCCATGTGGAGCAGTTGTCGGTGCATCGGTCATAATGCTTGTGTGGGAGGGTGAGAAGCGGCAACCATCTTGCCGTGCCGGCATGGAGAGCAAACAAGATCTTTGACCATCTTGAGTTTAGGCATACCACGAATGAGATCGTGGCGCTAACTCGGGTCAAATGGTCAAATCAATATGACCAAGTCTCCTATGCCGAGAAGAGAGGTCGCGGGACTCGAAGCAACTAAACACCTGAGAGGATCACCAGAAGACTCAGAAAAATCAGCACGAAAGATCCTCCCATAACGAGAAATCCCACAAACCAGACTACCCGAAGAATCAAGAATTTTACAAGCATTTTTCTTAAAGCTCACCTCGAAATCGTCATCGGTAAGCTGAGAAACTGAAAGCAAATTGTACTGCAGCTTACTAACCAAGGCTACATCTTTCAAAATGAAGGAATCATTAATGCGCACAGTACCTTTGGCGATGCGCGCGGATGAAGCATCTCAGAAAGTGATCGTCTCATCACGGAGCACGGGCAAGGGAAGAAAACCAGCGAGTCTCGGTCATATGGCGAGAACAACCGAGTCTACAAGCCAAACCTTTCCTTCCACGCCGGCGAACTGAGTCAAGCAGAGTAAAGTCTCGATCTTGGGGTAAATCAAAAGAGATTTTGGCACCCAATCTTGAACAACACGTCGGCGGATGAAGTCGTCAAGCACGACTGACCTCTATCTACCTTACGCTCTCTGTGACTCAAAGAAGAAGAAGGTGCGTGAGCGGACTGAAGGCTGTGCGGTGTCGGCGCTCGCTACGGGAGGCGAGTGGAACACCGGCAACACGCTGATCACGCCGCGGGTAGCTATCTCGATGGGAAAAGCGAGATCTACCCCGGGCGGCGGAAGTCACGACCGAGGCAGCATGAGGGCGAGCGGCTTCGGAAAAACCAAGTCCTCTATGCTGCCTAAACTCCGTAACAGGAGCAAACCTAGACCTCGTGTTGGTCTTACGTGCACTCAGGATCTGGGGCTGACCCTGAATACCCCTAAGAGACTCAACACGGTCTCTACGCGCGATCTTGGCGCGCCTGAAGCATCTCTCGATCGAGTGCCCATCCTTCTGACAGAAGGTGCGGTGGTACCTCACCTTGAAGAGGTGGAAGTAGACGCGAGGACTTCGGCCACGAGAGGCGAGTAGCAGGTGAACCTACCTTGCTTGTCCGAGATCCCTTGGACAAAGCCCGCTGATTTGAATTTGACCTCATCAGATCTGGGCTCAACCTCGATCACACCTCCCACTATGGGTCTGAGAATAGCAGGAGGATGCTTCCTCATATCCTCATAGAAATCATATCCTAGACCTTGATTGAACTTACAAATCTTGGATTGGTCTAGAATAAGATTAAGCTTCTTCTTGCCTCCTACAAATCTCTCGAGAGTGTTCATAAGATCTTGACACTCCCGAAGAGAGAGGTGCAAGAAGAGCGAGGAGAAGAGGGAACAGCAGTGGTAAGGGAGCGAAGAAGAACCAACAAGTAGAGGAAAGAATGGCTTGTGCACGCCACGGTAGACTACGAGGGACAGTCCTACTACTAGCGGGTTGGTTCGCGTCTCTAGCGTCTCATCCTTACCACAGGGCTTCTCCCCACACCATCAATCACATCACAACCAGATTGTGGCTTCTCTAGTAAGTCCTTAGTTAGCTTCACACATTTGTCATTCAAAGCAACGAGTTCAAGTTTTAGTTTATCACAACTAATGCATGGTGAGCTAACGGGATCCTTAGTCGCATCTTGAGCTATTTTCTTGTTGTTGTCAATCATTTCTTGAAAGCTGTTTTGAGACGATTCAAGTTCAGCGATTAACTTTGGACAATTCAAACATGAATCAATAGGCTCAAGTAAAGAAGCACTCAACTCGGCAATCTTGTGATCTGCCCGCTTTAGGTTCATCTTCAAGTTATTGCAATTTTCACAAGACTCGGGCAGATCAAGGAGCATGGCATAAGGTCCTCTAGCAGCAATGTCCTTATCCTCACATGAGGTGGGAGAAGTAGTCTCATCGGTAGTAAGTAGGGTAATGACCATCCTACTCAACTCTAACTCAACAAGCGGACTAACATTCTCCACCTTAACAATATCAAGCTCGGAGGACACACTATCATGAGAGGTCCTTAATTTCTCCATGTCATCAACAAGGCACGGCATGTATCACGATCGTCACGGGAGGGAGCGGATGTAAGTGAAGTAATCTCCGTGGCAGTCTATCTACTTCCTTCTCTAACTCGGTACACCTAGACCTAGCTCTAGCATGAAATCCACCTAGCTTAAGAAAAGCATCATTTAGCTGGTCATAAGAAGGAGTACCTCATCCGAAGTCGGAGTCTGACTCATTGTCGTGAGTTCGCCCTCGAGGCCATGAAGCACATGCGGAGAAGTCGTTGCCGCCATCCTTGGGCTCTTGGTCACCCGTCCGTCGTCGTCGCTCCATCCCTCCACCTCGCGAGGTCGAGGTCGTCGGCGGTGAGGACGCGATGGAAGAGCTTCTTGGCCTTCCCAGTTGCGGAACTTCTTCTTTCCGCGTCGGAGCTGGAGGCTTCTTGTTGCGGTTCTTGTCGGTGTAGTCGATCTTGCTCGAACCGCCGTAGTCGTTCTTGCCCTTTTCGGCTTGGGGCGGTTTGCCGAATGTGGTTAGGGCCACCACACTCGAAGCAAATCACGGGTCTTCCTCTCTTTCTGTCTCTCCTACCCTTGTAGGCATGTGAAAACCCGGGCTAGGAGGGCGGTGATCATCCGCAAGCTGCTCTAAGCGATCATCGGTTATGTCACGAGAGCGGCGAGGAAAAACCGCAAGAAGAATCGGAGAGAGACCGAAGCGAGGCGGGATCGGTGACCAAAGCCATCGGCGTGACCCGACCGGCGAGACAACGTCAATCTCGTGAGTCTTGAGGCGTGAGTACAGCGCGTCAAGAGTCGGGTCGAGAAGTCATCGTGTCTTTGATGGTGGTCACTTTCATCTCCCACCGCCGCGATCGAGTGCGCGAGCATCGGCGGCGTTGTCGAGTCGGGTATGTGAGACCGACCGCTCGGAGGTTGCTCAAGATCTTATGGAAACGCGCGAAGCACTCATCGAGGACTCACCGGCAAGCATCTCGAATTTGTTGTATTCTCGCTTGGCCGGTCTGTCGAACCGTCTTGATCTGGGTGGTGCCCTCATGATATGCGTCGAGGTCACCCGGATATCGTAGGCGGACGGCGGTGGGAGATGCGATCGAACTTCGCTCGACTCGGCCACTGGATAATGATGTTCCTTGCCTTAGCGTTTGCCTCAACATCATGCATATTCCCAGCATTGATGTTCTCATCGGCGGGAACAACAAACCGGACCTTGACCTTGCGCGGATAAGCGTACCCACGAGCACGGATGTATGTCTCCATTCGGCTCTTCGGAAGGGTGTCGATGCCATCGAAAGCAGGCGGCTTGGTCGAGTACTTGTCGTCGCCATGGCTCTTGAGACCGGTTAAGATCTATTGAAAAGAGCTAACGGCTCGATACCAATTGAAGGACCGAAATGGCGACGAGAGGGGTGAATGTCGACTTTTAAAATTAACCCGCACAAGTACTCACAAAAACTCAACTCCTAGAGCTATGAGAAGCTATGAAGTTGACAAGAACGGCGCTAATGAAAACAAGAGAACTGAGCTCAAAAAGGAGGCGGCAAGAGAGCTGCGATCACGGCAAGAAAAAGCGGCTCGAGAATCTTGCCACGGCAAAGAAATCACACTCAAAATGTTACCACGGCAAGATATGCTGCCATATGTTACCACGACAAGAAATCTTGAGGCTGCGAAACGGGCGCGAGAAATCAAGCTGGAATCGGCTGCCACGGCAAGCAAATCGACCGCCACGGCTACCACGGCGAGAAATTGCAGTCACATATTACCACGACACAACACTGCGAGACACGGCAAGAAAACTAGCGAACATCGCTGCCATGGCAAGGAAAATAGCTACCATGGCTGCCACGGCATCGAAAGCGCCGAAATTTCCCACGGCAAGAAGAGTCTGCGGATGCAAAGAATAAAATAGCTGCTGGCTGCGAGAGAGGTCGCCACGGCAGAGAAGAAGCTGCGAGTCTACCACGGCAGAGAACAAGCTGCCAAAGTGCGCCACGGCAAGGATTGGCAAAGAATTTTCTGCAGTTCGAAAATGGCCTGAAACCCGATTTTCAGACAGCTCGATTGTAACTTCAGAAATGGGGCAACTGCAAGGAAATTAAAAACTTCCAGAGAGATAAAATGGCCCAAAGCAGCAGAGAAACAACTTGAATAGATAGAGGGACCATAAGCACCAAGATAAAACACCTTATGACAAGTAATTTCAGATTTGAGCCTGAATCTGAAAATTACAAAGAGCTGAACTAAAACTTAAATTAGTTCTTCATCCTTGATCCTTTGGAGCTGAAACTTTGCAGAAATATTGGCAATAGACAAGAGCCTCTACAAGCCAAATTTCAAGAGATTTCACAGAGGAATCACAGATTCCACCAAAACCCTAGAGTTGCAGTGAAAATACTGAGAGAGATCCAAAACTCAAAATACTTCATGGATTCAAATCCTTTGCTAATAAGATTTTGCAAATATATTAGCAATAACAAAAGGATTGCTCAGACCAAAAATCAACTCAAACCATGAAGGGAATCAAGAGATTACTCAAAACCCTAGAAAGCTGGAATGAAGAACGGGGAGGCTAAAAATGAAATCTGAGATTCAAAACGAAGTTGGCTCTTTGGGAAATCGATCAAATGACCTTGAGGCACTATCCCATCACAGAGCAACCCATTTTGGCACTCCCGAGCAACAAACAACAAGAGATTCAAAAACTCAAGAAATCCAAGAAATGAAGAAATGAAGAACAGAAGCTACGATACGAGGACAAACTCAGATTTTCATTCATTGAAGCGGAGGAATCCCGATACGCATGGACATTAGAACCGGAGGAATGATTACATGAAGATCAACTCATCTCCCTCTACCCAAGCCAAGAACTCAAGCTTACTCTCTCTACATTCTTGGGGAACACACGAGAGCTCACATAGAAACCATCGATGGAGGACAGAACAACCCTCGCCTTCTCCACCCACTCTCAACTACTAAAGCCTAAAGCCAAAAACAAACTCTCAAAGCCTCTTTTGACTCTAGCAAACCTAATTCTCCTCCAAGTGTTCAAGTGGGCATGCAGCCCCTCAATCCTATTTATAGCCTTGGCTACTGGTCTCGCCCGTACGCTGCTAAATCAACGGCGCCGCTCCGCTTGTGCAGCCTCGCGAATTTCGGTCGCCTCCCGCACCTTCCGGGAAGCTTCGCGCTCCTTGCCTCGCACGCCTCGCAACCACCTCGAGTCTCGTCGTCTTGACACATCCCGACCGTTCGACCTCGGCGCCACTGCGCCTAGTCCGGTCCACGTGTCTTGCCACGACTCCACCCGATGTCCTGCGATCACACAGACAAGAAAACACGTCAAATAGCACCGCTCGACACATGAAAGCGTAAATACCATCACACTTACCACGAGCGAAGTCCAAACTGTCGAAACATTAGAATATACATCCTAAGCCCAAATGACCAAGTTTGACCAAAGTCCGGCCGAGCCCGATTGCGCCACGCAAGCGACTCGACTACGAACTACTCAAACCAAACTCGAGTGACCTAAACCCTTGTCAATTACTCATCACTCTCATGGAACACGACCACATGGTCTCTCAAATAAATCAACACCGGTTTTGGGAAGGACTCTCTAAAACCGAATACAAACCAACCAGATTGGTTTGGCGGATAAAAGGAACACATAACTCAACAAAATAAGGAAACTCAGATTCTAAAAAGAAATTGGCTTGGACTCCAATCCTAACAAATTAGATAAAAGTCGATCCAACATGGAAACCATCTTCCTAGCTTGTCTCTCTATTTCTGGCTTGATTCCACTCTTGGCTCCTCTTGGCCATGTCTTCCCTTATTTCTCCTTTGCGCATAACTTACTAGCTCATGGCACGGCAAGGAAATCGGACTCTGGTTTCACACTACAATGGACTCGGTCTCTTGGCTTCATACAACAAGGGATTGGAGTCTGTCTTTCTTTCCATGCAAGCCACTTGCCTTCCTTTTCTCCTATCCATCGACCACCGACCAACCGATTGACCATGCACTCCACATGGCCCGCGCTCCTCCATCCCCATGCGGCCCACACGAAGCACACGCCCTTATGGCTCCACGCTCCCACATGCCTGCATGCCTGCATCCACATATCCTTCGTGTAGCCCTTCGCTTGTCACAACCACAACTTGCACCTTGTGCTGTCTAGTCCATCTCCCTTGGTGAACTCCTCTCCTCCTCTTGGCCAAAGCATGCTTCTCCTTTTCTTCATGCAAAACAACAACAATATGGGAAGGAAGTACTTTCATATTGCAATGCTAAAGCACAACTCAAAGTAGCAATGGTACTTGGTGCGCATCATCCCTCCCCTTCAACTTAAACCATCATCGGTTTGAGGTATTCTTCACAAGCTCCTTTTGCTTGACAATAATTTTAGATTTGATCTCCTCATCTTGTTTTGGCAGCAAAGCATGGAGCGCACCTTTATGCATCAATGTGAACCGATTAGCACTCCCTTGATGTGTTATATTGTGGTCAAATTGCTATGGACATCCCAATAGTAGGTGACACACATGCATAGTCACGACACTGTACTCCACCCTATCTTCATTGCCATCAATAGAAAGCGGCATGGTTACCTTATGTGTAACTTTCAACTTATCAACATTTTGAAGCCATTGCATGTAGTATGGCTTAGGATGCCACCATGTGGTTAATGAGAGTGCATCAACCACATCCTTGCTGATCACATCATTGTAGCTTCCTCCATTGATCTCCAACTTGCACTATTTGCCCTTGATCATGCATTCAGTTTGGAACACTCCACGTCGTTGCCCCTTTTCCACAATTGGCATGTTATCATGATCCACATTTTGAGCCATCAAACTTGGACCATCGAATTTAGCATCACAATATACAACTTTTCACCGGGAATCATTGGATTGTTCTCCTTCATGTTCAGCTTCATCGCGATCACTTTCTAATGCATATCTATCTTGTGTGAGTAGCATCTTTCCTTGAATTTGGGTTATCTTTCATCATGTGCCCCTGCTCTTGCACTTGAAACACATAATATCTGAGTTCTAACAGTAGAGAAGGCACTAGATTCAGCTTTGGATGCCTCCTTCCTTGTTATACTCATCACATTTGATGTTTCTTTAAATGGTATTCCAACTGGTTTAGTGGATGCAACCGGTTTAGAACTTGAGCCACCTTCACTCTCTTACTGATTGGATGCCTCCAACTAGTGACATTGGTGCGACCAGCCTTGGAGTGTGTCTCTTACCCATTGTATAGCATGCTTCACTTGGTGAAGTAGCTCTTGTATGGTGTTGTATTGCATCAAACCAACATGATTATGCACATTGTCATTCAGCCCTTCAAATAAATGAGTCATGGTAGCTTCTAAAGACTCATGAATATTGGTATGGATCATGAGCACTTGCATCTCCTGATAGTATTCATTCACAGACTTGGAGCCTTGGTATAACCATCATAGCTTTGTATGCGGTGTCCTTAAATAGTGCGCTAGTACAACCTTGTTCTCATCACTTTTTCATTTCCTCACAAGTGTGTGGGCGATCCCCTGCACAATTCAATTGGTCCCACCAAATAATAGCGTACTCGGTGAACTCAATTGAAACAACACGGACCTTGTTTTCTTTGGAGTAGCTATGGTTGTCAAAGATTTGATTGACATACATCTCACATTCCAAATAAGCCTTTGGTTCAGCTCTACCCTTAAACTCCAGTATGATGATTTTAATTCAGACAATGCCATCATTCTTGCATTTAGCACCACCTCCATGATGCCCACCGCATCCAGCACCTCAGTGATCAAAGAAATCATGCCTCAAAGGTCATGGAAAGCCACCACAGCCATCGAACATGTTGTCGTCTTTAGATCCATAGTAGTGATCATTGTCATGCAAAAAAGTGTGTCGCCCTAAGTTGGGAGCTTGATGCTAACCCCTCCTAGTGGCAGTAGCCTCTCCTCTAAACAACAAAGTGTCAAGTTCAGAGTGTTGAAGCCCTCGGTTGAACAAGCATTCAACATTTCTTGCACCTCCGTGATCCTTGCATTCATGTCGTTGATGCTCTGGTCAAGATCAGCACGTAGTATGTTCTCTTTGTGATGGATATAAATGTCGGATCCCAGAGCAACAACTCCAGAACCCTCTGTGTTAATCGCACCATCCCAGGAAAAGCTAGTGCACACAGTAATAACAAAGACAAATATCATGCGTAACGACAAACTTTATTTAACTAATATGAGCCTGATGGCCAAAGTTTACAACAACGAAAAGAAGACAACGAAAGATAACATAAAGCAAGAGCCCATCTAGCCTTCCCATAAGGCGAATGACTGTAAGATGTGGCCTATTCGCAATCCTCACCGAAGTCATCAAAGGCTTCCTTTGGAAAGAGTTAGATAGAGCAACATGAGTACAAAAAGTACTCCACAAGTTACACCAGGAGATTAACAGAATTGATGCATGCATATGGAGTATCAAAGGAAGGCATAATATGGTTTATTTGCATAAAAGGCAACATTGGAGTAAATATCATAAAGTATGTGCAGAAGCTGAATTTGATACAGTAAGTAAAACAACATTATAATCAAAATAAATAACGTTAGTGCAGGTTCATCCTCTACACTAACCTATCCACAGGCATCCCACCCGGACTATCTTTTCTCAAAAACATCTCATATGGATTCCATCCATCCATATGGTTTTAAAAATCTCTCATGGATTCCATCCATCCATAAAGTTTTCATAAACCGTTTTCAAACCAAAGTCTAATCCATGAAAAACTTCACTCAGCTTACCCATGACCAAGGGCACGGCTATCCAGGATAAGTTATACACTCTACAGAGGTTGTATAGCTTTATCCACAAGACATAATCATCCGGTTTGCCACGCAAGTTACACACTTCCTTAGGTATGCGGTGAGAGATCATGACAAAGCCTTTACAATGATCCATTGTCAACATAATCATGTCGCGATGAGGTTTCACCACAACATGAATCCACATGTTGGAGCCCCTCTTGTGACTTGTCGCGACCTACGCCGCGCCCACATTCAGCCTATAGTGAGATTAAGTTGGAACTTCACAAATTATTTGGCCAAATCTGTCCCATTCCGGACTTGTGGTAGTGCGATAGGGCTTTACAATGATAGCTCACTGAGCCGGTCCTTAACTTGACTTAGGCTAACCACTTACCCCTTGTGCCTGGCAATCGACATTGAGTCACCAAACATCAATGCATGCCAGCAAGCACCCACCACCATACCAACGCCTAAGTCTAAACCAGTTTTATATTTTGTTTGAAAATAATTTCATAAACATTCTGGACTCACCAAAGTCAAGAATTCAGTTTTAAAGTCTATCATTTTATGTGAAAGATCATCTCAAACCATAAATATTCTAATCATAGCTAAGCATTTTTACCAAAATTTCTAGTTAGTGCTATTGTACTAACTAGGTTTTATCTAGGGTTGACAAGGTATAATGGCAATCAAAGACAAATTTGGCTATACAAAGGATTTAGGCTTAACTATACTTTAAACTGAATTTAAATTAGACTTGAATAGAAATTACGCATGCATAATAATTTGAAAACTACATAAATAGTTTAAAATAATGGGGTCAACATAAAAGGTGTAACTTGCCTTGCTCAATGTCCTGCTGCGGATCGTCGAAGAAAAACTCTCAGATTTGTCGTAGTCTACGCGAAGAACCAAAATAAATTCAAACAAAATTCAAATAAAATTCAAAAAGAGCCTAGAAATAGGTATTTTAGGATTTTAGAAGAATTTAGAAATTTTAACGGTCAAATCGAGTTAAAATGAAGAAATATGAGCTTCTAGAAGATTAAAACTAAAGAAAAGAAAAGGCTGATTTTTAGAATTATTTTCATACTAAAAATTAGATTATGACGTCACATCAATTTTACTTTTTCGGCTAAATTATTTTACATTGAAAAAGTCTTTATTTGGTGACATGTGGGGATGGGTGTGCGGTGCATTGGGTTCCGCGGCGGGCTCGTCCATCGTGGACTCGATCGATGGTCGGCGTGGCCAAGAGGAGGAGGTGGCGGCCGTGCGATGGCGAGGCGACACGCGGCGCCACTCGCGCGTGCGTTGGCGTGGCGGCGCTGGCCGGGCGGTGCTCGGGCGTGCGGGCTCACCGACGCTCCAGCGCTAGCGGCGGCCGGCGAGTAGTGCAAGCGCGAGAGGAAGGTGGGAGTTCACGGTACGAGGCGGTGCTTGGTGGTGACCAAGTCGATCGCGGTGAGGCGGCGGCGGCGGTGCATGGGTGTCGGCGGCGGGGTCTCGGCGATGGCTTCACTTGGCGAAGGCGGGGATGGTCGCGGGGCACGAGGAAGACGGAGGTGACATCGGTGGCGCGAAGTACCCAGGCGGCGATAATTTCGCCGTAGCTCGTTGGTGCCGAAAAAGGGTGCGGTACTCGGGCTCGGGAGAGAGGGCAATGTGGCTCTCGGCGCTCGAGGAAGGCAAAAGGAGGGGAGGACGGGCTCGGGGAAGAGCTTTTATAGGCGCAGGGAGGAGTAACGGCCGAGCACGACCTCACCAGAGTTAAAGCAATTAGAAACCGGCACATAACGGCGAAATGGCTTTAAGACGAAGGGGAAACGGTGGAGTGAATCGGGATCCTTAGGGCTACTAATGGCATCGATTGCCAGCCAATCGGGAGGAGTAACCGAAGCTTTAAAAGCTCGGCCATGGTGTTAATGGAGGCCGGCGGGGAAAGAAGAAGGGGAGGAGGAAGAAGAAGCTGTGGGCCCCAGTTGTCGATGAGAGATAGGAGAGGGGGAGAGACGGACGGCCGGATTAGAGCCACGCGTCTCGAGACAAATCAGAGCCGTTATATTCAAAGCGAAGGGGTAGGTGGATGGGGATGGCCCAGATTAGATTGGCGGCGGGGCGGATTGAATCTGGGAGCGCCACGCGTCGGATGGAGGGAATTTTGGATTTAAATTCATTTTAATTTTCAGAAATGCCAGAAAGATTTATAAAATACTTAGAAAATTATAAATAGAGTCTAAAAATTCCATAAAAATTTCTGGAGACATTTTAGACTTAATAAAAATATTTTCAACTTATTTTGGTATTTTAGTTTTTACAAAAGTTCTTTTTAGATCTCAAAATTGATTTTTAAATTCTAGAAAATTCTCAAAAGTACTATAAATCAAGGATAACTTAGGAAAAGTAAAAATAAATTATTTTTGGCTTAAGAAAAATTTTTAAAGTGAATTTTCTTACTTTAGGCTTTGAAATAAAATCCAGATAAAACCAAATAAATCCAAAAAACCAAAGAACACTTGATTTTATTTTACATTAAATTAATATTTTTACTAAATTTTTTGAAATAAACAGCTGGGCTGTTACAAACTAACCCCTTAAAAAAATCTCACCCCCGAGATTCGCACGGCTAGCAAAGAGATAGGTTTGGATCTTACTCTGTGTGTCTTGAGCGGAGATCTGGTTCAAACGTCCTTTTGTAAACTTTTGTGACCTTCTGTTTGCTGTCTAGAGGTTGTTGGCAGTTGATGTTCCGGATGTACCATTCTTCACTGTTTGTTGTTTCTTGGGGCAATTGTTTGCATAGTGTCTGTTTCATGGTAGTTAAAACATGTAACTCCTGCTATAGGGTTATGATCCTTCTGTGGAACTCCAACTGTAAAAGCTTTATTACCCTCGATGCTGGTGGAATTATTGGCTAGTACTAGCTCTTTTGTTGGCGGTGGCGGCTGGAATTTGCTGGCCTGTGATAAGGTTCTTATAACTTTGGAAAAGGTTCCGGAGTTCATACGCTAAGCGGACATCTGTCTCTTTCGATTCTCTATTTCCTGATGCTTGGACTCCTGGCGGATAGCCTTGCTGACAAGTTGGTGGAAATCAACGTAGTCATTGGAGAGGAGTTGAACTGATAGGTTATCATTGAGTCCTTCTAGGAATCTTTCTTACTTGGCTTCGTCTGTAGCGACATCTTCTGGTGCATAGCGTGCCAGTTGGTTGAACTTCTGCAAGTGTTCATTTACTGTGCAGCTTCCCTAACACAGAGCTCGAATTCCTTCTTTTTCAGAGTAATGGTGCCTGATGGAATGTGAGCCTTGCGGAAACTCTGAACAAACTTATTCCATGAAATGGCCTGAGGGTTAGCATGAGAGGCGGTCAATGTATCCCACCATTTGGATGCAGGTCCACTCAGTTGGTGAGAAGCAAACAAAACCCTTTCTCGTCGGTACATTGCAGGATATCCAACTTCTTGCCAATCACGCGGAGCCAATCATCAGCATCCATTGGCTTTGCACTTCCGAGAAGGTTGGAGGCCTTATCCTCATGAATTCGGATAAGCGGGTTTGAGGAGCTTAAGTGGCGGTGGTGAGCATTCGGCAGGGGTTATTGATAGCTTGAGCTAACAGTTGAATCAAGCGATTTTGGTTTGCCATTAAGCGAGTCCAATCGGGTCCTGCCGTTGGCGGAGGTGGAGGATAGGAGCAGATCGACTTCCTCGGGTGTTATTGTTGTTCTTGGTTTTTCTTGTGTTCACCATTTGCTTGGAGTTTAGATGAGAGGAGACTTAAGAGAAAGGAGGAAGGGGTTGTTTTGCACAATCCAACAAAAACACCAACTTAGCAAAATTCCTTTATTAAGTAATAGTTATGGCTGCCGACAAAAGAGTAAACCGACACTCATAACTTTGTCTACTTTTTAGCTAACAACTTATCCTAGAGGGTAAGGGTTGTCTTGGTGTGATCCTTCGTGGCTCTCGAGATACAATCGTGATCCTCGTACGGAGGCGAAAAGCGGTGAGACGAAGCGCTTTACGGCGGCTTCTTCTCGGCTCTCTCAAGCAGTATCCATTTCCCTTGAAGCGAAGACGCAGACTTCCTTGTCCAATTCGCTTGGTGATGATTAGAGTGAAGCGATGTCCCACCATCCGGTCTCCATGGCGGTCTTCTTTATGCAAGTAGATAGCTCGGCATTGGAAACCCAAGCGACGAAGTAGTCCATGAAGACCCATGCTCCATCCATCATTCGGTGCAATGTCATAAGTGTTCATCTACAATTATTTGAACAAGAGGAGAGTTAGAAATATGTTTTCATGTAATGACGTAAGATGAGAAAGAATTGAGATATAAGGATAAGCACAAATTGAGAGGTAAGAATAAGCGAGAACTTTTTTTGAAATTACTAGTTATTTAAAATAAATCCTTAAGGTCCAACCATTATGTTCTATCTACGGTCACGTCATAGGGTCATTACGCTTTTATACCATCTCTGCCGGGACCGGAGCAAGTAACTCCAAAACCCTCGTGTTAATCGCACTATCCGGGAAAAGCTAGTGCACACAGTAATAACAAAGACAAATATCATGCGTAATGACAAACTTTATTTAACTAATATGAGCACGATGGCCAACGTTTACAATAACGACAAAAAGACAGCGGAAGATAACATAAAGCAGCAGCCCATCCAGCCTTCCCACAAGGTGAATGATTGTAAGACGTGGCCTATTCGCAATCCTCACCGAAGTCGTCGAAGGCTTCCTTTGGAAAGAGTTAGATAGAGCAACATGAGTGTAATACCCCAAAAGCGATTCGAGTTAATAGATTAATTAGAGAGAAGGACCATATAGAAAATAATTAAACAAGAATTTTTAGAAGGTTTTTTGAAAAACCCCAGCAACCTGGACCTGGGCCTCGGCCCAAGTGGAGGCCAGCCCAGGAGGGGGGAGGCACTTTCCCCCCACCCGAGCCGCCCCCCCCTTTGCCCCCCTCCTCTCTCCCCCTTGGCCGCACCCCTCCCTGCCCCTGCACCTCCACCATGTCCAGCACACCTCTCCCCCCATTGTTGTCCCTTGGTGCTAGGAGAAAGTGAGAAGGAAGGAAGAAGAAGGGAGGGAAGGAGAAGAAAGGAAGGAGCAAGAAGAAGGGAAAGAAGATGGGTGATTCCAAGGGTATCCTCTAGGTAACTCTCCCTCATCTCAAATCCTTCTGTTTTTAGAGTAATTAGGGTTCTTGGTATGGGATTAGAAGGGGATTAGCAGATTGATTACCCGATTATACATTTCCTGCTGTCTACCTGTAGATCAATCCGCGCAGCACGACTGTTTGCACAGTTTAGACCCACGAAAAGATTTTTCCTGCGGGTATGACCAAAAGGAAAATTGTATCGGACGACGAGATATATTTTTTCTAATTTTTCCAGAATTTTAGGCCATGGGATTTGGGCGTAGTAGTGTCAGGATTATCGCTGTCTGTCAGGGGTGCAGATTGGGACAGATTGCTGTTCAAGTGTGATTTAGGGGTAGTAAATAATTTTTATGTTTTTGGTCGCAATTGAGAAAAATGTAGGGAATTCAGTAATATAACTACTGTATAAAAATCATAATTTTAAGAGCCTTACACTGTGGTTGGGACGCGTTAGAGTCTGGCTGCCCAGATTGCCAGAACAGAGAACGTCCTCTGTTTTGCGCACTAAGTTACACTTTGCTAGGATCAAAATAAAAATATGTGATCTACACGAAAAGTGAAGGTATTTAAGTGAGGAATCCAGAAATATATCGTTTTCTGTGATTGGATTAATATTGTTAAAGATACAAAAAAATTAAGCAGCACTGCTGCAGCGGACAGAGTGTTGAACCGTTAAGCAGAGGGGGAGTTGCGGGTTTTGGGCATAGAGGCGTTTACTTCTCAGTTGTGAATATTATATTATGGTTTTGTGCTGAGTGGTTCCCTGTGAATAGGTGGCTTCACTCCTGATCGTGCTTGATCCCTTCGCTCCTTCGGTAAAGGCAAGTATAATGATGGTTTGAAATTGATAGTGTGGAAGGTCGATGTTTGATCTATAATATGAATACATGTGTTCATGGTTGTGCTAAGGATGTATTGGTGCTGTTTATGGGTGATTGCAATTTACAGTGTCCATGAGTATTTCTGGTGTATAGATAATGTGAATGGAAGATTTATTTTATTGAGAAATTCACGCATATGCATCATGTTGATTTATTGAAGTCTTGGTCACGAGATGACTAAGCGCCGAGATCCCCGTCATGTTGATGACATGACGGGCTAAAAGTCCCCATACTTGTGGAGTATGGGCAATTGGTCCCTGTACCAGGTGGTACAGGCATGGGTGTGCATCGACGGATGCGCACTCTGTATTACCGGTAAATGCAAAAGAGAAAGAGATAAAGAGATTTTTGATCATCTTGCATAGCATGGCTTGTTTATATGGTTAATGAATGGATTTGTGAAGTGATGTTCATAAAGGTACTTGTTACTATCTATTATATTTGCTTGAGTCGTTCGACTCACTATTCTTTGTTGTTGTGTTTTTTAGGTGCCGTTATGAGATCGGCATGTGTGGGAAAAGGAAAGAATAGAATTATTGCACTTTGCACGATCTATCCACAATGGAAGAAAGGGAGAAAATTAAATACTATTTGCATGAATTACTTAAGTAGTAGATGATTATTGATTGCCGGATTTAAATTGTAATAAAGGATTAGAATTCTTTTATGATGCTTCTGCTCTTTATCTAAGTTTTGTAACTATGAGTGTTCTAGTAATCTAAGCCAATATTGATTAGAATTGATTATATTCCTTGAGGTTATTCATTCCTTTTTTTAATTATGCTTGTTGAAACCTCTGATTTAGACAGTAAACAAAGGAGGTTCTGCCGAAATTTTGTGTCGCATATTTAGATTATCATTGTCTTACTACTAATTTGGTAGCATTCCAGGTCATTGCCTGACTGGGGTGTTACAGTTGGTATCAGAGCGGGCTGTAGGTCCGTGGTTAATGAAATATTAATTTTGACACAGTAAGCACTGTAGGTGGGAATGGGGTTTGCATTGCATCTGCGTTTCCGTCAATTATCATAGTTGAATATGTGCTTAATGTTTGACTTTGTACTTGTTATGAGATGATCTTTTGGTGCCCATGATTTGACTATATGACTGTTATGTGTGGTGGTAGTTGATGTCGAGAGATAGAGATCGTGGTGTGGCCATAGGCGTGGCTAGGTTATGGCACTGTTCGTGGTATTGAATTGTTATGGCGTGGCTTGGTTATGGCACTATTTTGTGATGTCTTGTTATGGTTAAGTCAGAGATTGTAATCAAATAAATTGTTATGGTATGAGTATCCAGTTAGGGTCTTTGGTGTGGAGCATAATTAATTTAAACTAGTTCCTTGGAAGTGAAGTCGAATAAGTTGATGTTGTCTTCTTATAGTCTTGATGAACTATATTTATGAATAGGGCTATTCCGAATGGAATCAATAGAGTTACTAAGAGACATGGAACTTTGATGAACTGGTTGATCAATAAGAGAGCCAAATTTAGTAAGCTTTTGGAATAAATTGGATCAACGGGTCTCAATGGATTAATCTAACCGTTTAGGATAGTTAAACTCAGAAGGTGTTGGGTTACTATATTAGTGAATATTAGTCTTGGAGTTATCTTTGTGGATACTTAGTGTTCGTATGTAATTGCTAAGTGCAACAATTGTGTAATGAAGTTTGGTGTTGCGCATCAATAAGAGAGCAATAGATGGGGTTTAATATGTGATCTATATTTACATGATGGTGGGATTGTCAAATGATATCATGTCTATGATGACGGAGTTTTGGTAGAATCATTTAAATTGTGTAGTAGATCTCCTGTAATTTAAAGCGGTTGTCGTAGTGAGGTTATAAGGTTTTGAAATACTTTCAATTTGAGGATGGGATGATAAAGTAGCATGGAATTATTTGATGAGATTTTGGAGAGCTTTATAATGGAAGGGATGATAACGATTCTTGTTAAGAGTGTATTATTCTTGATGATTAGTAAGATTGTTGCAATCTTATTGGAAAAAACAATTTTAAATAAGTTATCGTGTTCTTTTGGAAAGGAGGCTATGATGATTCATGCTAAGAGTATATAATGATGAGGTTAGTAAAACTGAGTATGAGATGATGAGGGTAGTGTTGATTCTTTTAGAAGTAAAGGAATTTGTTCGTCTTCCGTGATGTCAGTTAAATGAAATGTTTGGAGTTTTGCATTAATGATCCTATGGGACTTCATGAATTATTGTGATATCTGAAACTAGTTTGCGCAGAGTGACGTATTGGAAGGTTCCATCGGTTCTTAAGTGATTCATGTGATTTGAGCTTAAAGGATCATTTGCTTGAAGTTCGTAAAGTGATGTTTCCATTAAAGGAAATTATGTCCTTTGTTAAATTGAAGGGTGTAGTAGAGGTATTCGCGGTTGGATTCAAGTTTTGTACCTTGCAGCTTATTGAAGCGTGCTTAACCTTGTTGGTTTGCCACAAAGGAATCTCTCAAGTTTCCAAAAGCAGTGCTTTATTTATTTATTTATTTATTTTCGGCTGAAGTTTGATATCCTCTTCTTGTGGGATTTGTGCACTCAACTGTGGTCTCGTCTTCTATTTTCCAAGATCTTGGCCATTTGACTTTTTTCCTTGGTCTTGTGTCTTCGGTGAGTGGTAAACGCTTTTCTATGTGCTGGAAATTGTTTCTATCTATATCTTCTTCCGAGGAAGGATTAACCAATTCGTGTTGCAAAGCTTTTTTAGGTTGTATAAGGGCAACTTGATAGTGTGGTCAAGTATATGATTTTGGTGAGATTGTAGGTGTCAAGTTGTTGGAGATTCATTGAGTGATAAATTGATTTCTTGGAATAATTCTCGGTGAGGATTTGATTTAAATAGAATGTTTGTCTTTGGAGCTAACTGATTTCATGGGTGCAATTAGTAGGACCTATAGTAGATTGTGGTTCAAGAATGTTTTGATTATTTGATGGAACATTAGAATTATCAAAAGTATGAGAATCTTGATCAATCTTATTAGAGTATCGTGATTGGGCACTTTGCAAGGTTTAGTAGGAGGATTATGGTGGTGTAGTTAATGAGATTATAATTGTGAAGAAGTCTAACCATTATGGGAATCATTGGGATGGTACGGATTGTTGAATTATTACCATGCATGACTTGGCTTCAGTGAGTAACCCTCCAGGAGTTAGAATCTTCCTAAAGATAATTAGGTTGAGAATATGTTTTTATGTGGTCGTTAATGATTGAGCATGTTTGATTGTGGGAATTTTAGTCACCGAATTCGAGAGTCTTCGTATCAATTATATCGAAGTGTATATATAGGAGCCTTGGAGTTGGAAAATTTTGGTTTGGTGTTCTATGCTAGAACCTTGGAGGCTAATGATGTTATGTGGGAATATTAGAACAAGTGGATTCTAAATAGTGTGATGCTCCTTGATAGTGTCCTTTGGGTGTGGGAATTGAGTGTGTGTCTGAGAATTTTAAGTTGATTATCCTTAGAGAATTGTGGTGAAGTGATTGTGGGTGAAAACAATGATGAGGTGCATTGAAAATTATTTATCAAAGTAACCCTGTGGTAGAGGAGTTGGCTAGAGTATGTTATTGTGAGGTTAGTAGAGTCTCTCCACAAAGGGGTGGTTGATGCACACGGGTTGAGCATAGTGTTGATGTTGCCAATTTAAGAGAAATGAGTTAGTGTGGTGTGTGATGATTTGGAATCTTGTGATTCAAGGGAATGTTTATTCCTAAAAGAAAAAAACAATATGTTCTCGGGTAGTAAAATGCTCTCTTGATTCTTGTTTGAGCTTTGTGATGACAACAAAAGTCTTTTGCGGTTTGAGTTGACTTTATGTTGGCATGTGTGGTTTTTCCGGTTCAGGAAAAAATAATGGACGGGTTTGACATTTGAGTGATTCTCCTTTGACTTATGCGTTGTTTATTTGCAAACTATCTACTTGGTATGTGGAGAGGTTCCCGTGTTGAATCCTCATTTTTTTCCTTTGATTTGACCCTTTTGATGGGGAGTTGGTGTTGTGTGGTTGCGATAAGAATCCCTTATTTTCAGTTGAACTCTATTTGTAAAAGAGTTGGTTTACAATGAGCACCGTTGTGCGTCCGTAGTGAAAGGAGGTACTCCTTGTTAAGGTAAAAAAGATTGATTGAGAGTTGGAACAAGAGTTACATGTGTTGTGCAGGTTGTGTGGGTCGATACCGAAGGGAATGATAACCCAAGGTATATTCAATCGCTTCTGTTAGTTGCAAGGATTTGGAGGTTTGTGTATCACTAGGACCACCATGGGTCCTAGAGTGGGGTACATAACGTTTCGTACGACCCGGTATCGAGGGAGTGCTTGAAAGATCTGGAGTGTGGGTTTCCATTAAAGCCGTTGGCCAACAAGTAAGATCAGCTACCTTTAGCGGAGTTCGCTTATAATAACAGCTACCATTCCAGAATTAAAGCTGTGCCATTCGAAGTGGTACGGGCGTAGATGTAGGTCACCCCCCTTTAGGGCGTCTCCAACAGCTGGCTATTTAGTTAGCTAGATCGATGTGGCAAGGAAAAGTAGAGAGAGAGTAGTCACTAGCGACGAGCAAATAGCGATCTATTTCACGTAGTCCAACAACATGAGAGAGGAGCATGTGGGTCCAACAGTATAAAATAGTCTTTGCTTTTGTCTCTCACCTCCACGTCAGCTGACTATATAGCTAGTACTAGCTATTACCATTGCGGACGCCCTTACTGGGAAGCGGTGGGTGAAAAGGCGTCTTGGGCCAATTTGGTCCGAAGACAGTTGAACAAGTGGCCTTGGTGAGATAGAATCTGTTGGCGCCCAGAGCAGGTGAAAAGCTATGCGAATGTGAGAAGAAGGGATCTGGAATTTGAAGTGGGGATCAGTGCTTTTGAGAGTATCTCCCACCTAGGGTGTGGTGAGGTTGGAACCAAAGGGAAGCTTAGCCCGAGTACGTCGGGCCTTTCATGATCATGGCTCGGATCGGGAGCCTCTTGGAAGCCTCTTGGATTTTCCAGAGAGATAGGCCACTTGGGAATTGGAGTTTCGCATGCATGAGAAATATTCACAACAGAGGCGTGTTAATATGGTTAAGCTTTAACCATGATTTAAACTTGGTGTAAGTGTGGATAGAATTCGGGGTCGAATTCCGTTTAAGGGGGGTAGAATGTAATACCCCAAAAGCGATTCGAGAGTTAATCGATTAATTAGAGAGAAGGACCATATAGAAAATAATTAAACAAGAATTTTTAGAGGGTTTTTTGAAAAACCCCAGCAACTTGGGCCTAGGCCTCGGCCCGAGTGGAGGCCGGCCCAGGAGGGGGCGCTTTCCCCCCAACCCTAGCCGCCACCCCCTTTGCCCCCCTCCTCTCTCCCCCTTGGCCGCACCCCTCCCTGCCCCTGCACCTCCACCATGTCCAGCACACCTCTCCCCCATTGTTGTCCCTTGGTGCTAGGAGAAAGCCAGAAGGAAGGAAGAAGAAGGGAGGGAAGGAGAAGACAGGAAGGAGGAAGAAGAAGGGAAAGAAGATGGGTGATTCCAAGGGGATCCTCTAGGTAACTCTCCCTCATCTCAAATCCTTCTGTTTTTTTAGAGTAATTAGGGTTCTTGGCATGGGATTAGAAGGGGGATAAGCAGATTGATTACCCGATTATACATTTCCTGCTGTCTGCCTGTAGATCAATCCGCGCAGCACGACTGTTTGCACAGTTTAGACCCACGAAAAGATTTTTTCTGTGGGTATGACCAAAAGGAAAATTGTATCGGATGACAAGATCTATTTTGTCTAATTTTTCTAGAATTTTAGGCCATGGGATTTGGGCGTAGCAGAGTCAGGATTATCGCTGTCTGTCAGGGGTGCAGATTGGGACAGATTGCTGTTCAAGTGTGATTTAGGGGTAGTAAATGATTTTTATGTTTTTGGTCTCAATTGAGAAAAATGTAGGGAATTCAGTAATATAACTACTGTATAAAAATAATAATTTTTAGAGCCTTACACTGTGGTTGGGACGCGTTAGAATCTGGCTGCCCAGATTGCCAGAACAGAGAACGTCCTCTGTTTTGCGCATTAAGTTACACTTTGCTAGGATCAAAATAAAAATATGTGATATACATGAAAAGTGAAGGTATTTAAGTGAGGAATCCATAAATATATCGTTTTCTGTGATTGGCTTAATATTGTTAAAGATACAAAAAAATTAAGCAGCGCTGCTGCAGCAGACAGAGTGTTAAACCGTTAAGCAGAGAGGGAGTTGCGGGTTTTGGGCATAGAGGCGTTTACTTCTCAGTTGTGAATATTATATTATGGTTTTGTGCTGAGTGGTTCCCTGTGAATAGGTGGCTTCGCTCCTGATCGTGCTTGATCCCTTCGCTCCTTCGGTAAAGGCAAGTATAATGATGGTTTGAAATTGATAGTGTGGAAGGTCGATGTTTGATCTATAATATGAATACATGTGTTCATGGTTGTGGTAAGGATGTATTGGTGCTGTTTATGGGTGATTGCAATTTACAGTGTCCATGAGTATTTCTGGTGCATAGATAATGTGAATGCAAGATTTATTTTATTGAGAGATTCACGCATATGCATCATGTTGATTTATTGAAGTCTTGGTCACGAGATGACTAAGCGCCGAGATCCCCGTCATGTTGATGACATGACGGTTAAAAATCCCCATACTTGTGGAGTATGGGCAATTGGTCCCTGTACCAGGTGGTACAGGCATGGGTGTGCATCGACGGATGCACACTCTGCATTACCGGTAAATGCAAAAGAGAAAGAGATAAAGAGATTTTTGATCATCTTGCATAGAATAGCTTGTTTATATGGTTAATGAATGGATTTGTGAAGTGATGTTCATAAAGGTACTTGTTACTATCTATTATATTTGCTGAGTCGTTCGACTCACTATTGCTGTTGTTGTGTTTTTTTAGGTGCCGTTATGAGATCGGCATGTGTGGGGAAAAGGAAAGAATAGAATTATTGCACTTTGCACGATCTATCCACAATGGAAGAAAGGGAGAAAATTAAATACTATTTGCATGAATTACTTAAGTAGTAGATGATTATTGATTGCCGGATTTAAATTGTAATAAAGGATTAGAATTCTTTTATGATGCTTCTGCTCTTTATCTAAGTTTTGTAACTATGAGTGTTCTAGTAATCTAAGCCAATATTGATTAGAATTGATTATATTCCTTGAGGTTATTCATTCCTTTTTTTAATTATGCTTGTTGAAACCTCTGATTTAGACAGTAAACAAAGGAGGTTCTGCCGAAATTTTGTGTCGCATATTTAGATTATCATTGTCTTACTACTAATTTGGTAGCATTCGGTCATTGCTGGATTGGGTGTTACTGATTGGTATCGAGAGCGGTTTGTAGGTCCGTGGTTAATGAAATATTAATTTTGACACAGTAAGCACTGTAGGTGGGAATGGGGTTTGCATTGCATCTGCGTTTCCGTCAATTATCATAGTTGAATATGTGCTTAATGTTTGACTTTGTACTTGTTATGAGATGATCTTTTGGTGCCCATGATTTGACTATATGGTATTATGTGTGGTGGTAGTTGATGTTGAGAGATAGAGATCGTGGTGTGGCCATAGGCGTGGCTAGGTTATGGCACTATTCGTGGTATTGAATTGGTGAGGATCTTTCCTTGGGCAACTTAATTTCAGAAGTTAGGAATGAGTGCTTTAGAAAAGTTTTCTCATCCTTAAGCTGAATTTGGTCAATTCTTATCTGTGGTGGAAGATGAATTTATATTGGTATCATGGTTCATTGCGATTGAGGGTTTTCATTTGGTCTCTACCAGTTCTTTGAAGCAATTATTGTTGTTCGGACTATTGAGACTCTTTTGCTACTTGTGAACATTGTTGATTTGCAAGGTTGGTCCTTTCGTGGGAGTTTTGTCTTGTTGTGAAGCATGTCTCATTTGTTTTCTTGGCATTTTTTTAACGAAAGTTTTATGTTGCAAATTCATTAACATGTGAAAGCTTTGGCTTTATGTCATTCTTTTGGATTATTCTAAGTGTGAAGTTTGAAGCCTCTCTTTTCGAAGGATGGTGTTAAAGCTATGGAGAAGCGATCGAACAACACCTCCAATTTCTTCCTTCATACCTAGTGTAGATGGATAATGAAGTTGCAATGCACTAAACATCAACGTTGATGAATAGAAGCAATCAAAAAAGCCTTCGAAGTCGTGAGCATCCAGCTGGTAGTCATGAATTAGATGTGATGAACCTTGTAGATTCATTTTTGCAACTCAATAATAGCAACCTTGATCTGTGCAATTTGATCAAAACCTAATTGGGAAAACCTCAACAAGCACACACGGTATTGCGCCACAAAACCATAATGACCTTTCTATATTTTCTACTCAAAATAATCTAATCTCAGATACAATGGGGCAATCCCCTTAGCCTAATATTGGTGCCCAATGGCATGGCCACACATGCATGCACGGCCCAAGGCTGACTCGGACTCAAATATTTAATTTGGACTCCCTAGGAAAACCAACTCTATTTCTTCTAAAAGCCAAAATCCTCAAATAAACCAACACTAGTTTTGGGAAAGACACTCTAAAACTGGACACAAACTAACCATATTGGTTTAGTCGAAATAAAAGGCATGCAAGCCTTGGCTAAATGGACTCAGCAAAATAAGGAAACTCAGATTCTGAAAAAGAAACCTACTTAGACTCCAATCCTACCAAATCGAGATAAAAATTGATCCAATAAGGAAACCATCTTCCTAGCTTGATCTCTCTGTTTCCTAGCTTGATTCCACTCTTGTCTCCTCACAGCCATGACCAGTGGCGGACGCGGGAATTTTAGAATGAGTGTTCAAAATTGTAAAAATATTTTTCAGTACAAAACATAAAGATCTACAGTTGCAATAGTTAATATACAATTGTTCGTATTAGGGATAATATCTCAAATAATATAAAGAAATTGCAAAACAATTGCAAAAGTTCACAAATTAATTCGACGATGCTTCATGCCTTGGAAGCGTGATATAATGTCATCATCATTGCAAAATGTTGGAATTCACAGAAAATACCTTAAGGTGAGCAACAGCTTTGTCCTTATCGGTGAAAACACCAGTAGACTCCACAACATACTCAGCACCAGTCTCGCCCCATGGAATCTCCTCAGGGTTCTGTTGGATCAGAATCGGCGACAGAGAGGGGTGAATGTCGATCATTTAAAAAATCGTCCCCAAAGTATTCTCACTTTAACATTCTTCTCCAATAGCTATAATAGCTATGAAGACAGAATAACCAGGCACACTGAAAAACTTTAAAATCAGACCCAAAGAAACTTCTCTGGAGACCCGAACATCAAAACAACAAAAGAAAGGGGACTTGAGCTGGCCGAAATAAATTAAGCAAGAAAGGCAGGCTGCAATAATCAACCCGACAAGACTAGGAAACAAAACTGCACTGGCCGACCAAACTTCACTGCAACTTGGCAGAGAGCAACAAATCTTGTTTTGGCCGACAACAAGAGAAGAAAATAGGTGAACAACCGAACCAAATAAAGGGAAATTAAATGCTTGTTCGGCAGGACAAGGACAGCAGAAAAGAGACAATTCTTTAGTAGTGTTGTTCGGCTGCCATAGAGGTACACAGTATACTGCCGAAAGAACAAAGCAAAGGAGACTGCAGACTGGAAGGAGTGTACTGCTGCCGAATCATTTGATTGTTCTTAGCCGAGAGAACAGGAGAGAGCTAAAAACTGCATGCAAAAACTGTTCGGCTGCAGGAAAGAGAACACAAGACTGCAGTGACTTCTTGCTTGTCAATTAAATGCACGGCTTGCTAAAAAGATTGGGAGCTAAATGTCTAACAAGAACTGATGATGCACAGCAGCCTCAAGAAACAAAAAGCTAAACTTTCGGATGGCCAAGTAAGAGCTAGAAAACAGCAGGGAGAAATGAAAATCCGGACTGCATGCGATACAGATAAAATCAGCCTAGATCAGCAATTTACCAGCAAAAATTTCAGCTGAAAGCGAGATCATTTAGACTGCATGCAGCAGGGTCAAAATCAGCACAAAAAGAAGAAAAACATGACTACTTGACCCTGGATGCCAACCGAAGCTTGAGGAAGGATTGAGTAAAAACCTTGCTGCCGAAAGGAAACAATGAATGCACTAGAGCTGAAATCCAAATAGAGACTGCAGTAGGAATTAACTACTGAGCAGTGCTTTTGTTTGGCAAAAGAATGAACTCCTGTTGATGGACAGTGAGTACACTCCAAGAACCAAGCTAGCACAGAACACAATCAAACTTTAGCCATAAGTTGTGCTACTCAAGAGCTACATGCAGGGATCAAAAAGAACATAGGAAACCTCAAGCAGCTGAGAGACAAGAAACAAGAACCCAAATCACGAAACAACTCAAGAACAAGGAGCACAAACACAAGATATCATAAATATGATACAGAGACATACATGCTTGATATGAGAGTTTCCTTACAGCCAACTCAATCAAGAACACACTGTATACACTGAGTCCCCATACGCCTGGAGAGCATAGAGAGAAACTCTCACCTTCTCTCTTTCTCAAATAAACAAGGAGAGACACAAACACACAAATATCACACCCACTCTCTCTCCTTTTATAGCCTCCCACTAATGGGTTTACACATGCTTTACCCATTAGGTCACCACCTACTCGATGCTTTATCCAAACCCGCTTCCTTTAGTGCAGCTTTGCATTTTTACCGAAACGCCCCTCGCGCACCTTCTAGGAAGCTTCCTCCTTTCTTACCTTGTAAGCCTCGCAGCCACCTCGAGCCCTCGCCGTCTTCGACACCTCCCGACTGTTCTGACCTTAGCGCCACCTGCGCCTAGTCCGGTCCACCGTGTCTCGCCACGACTCCGCCTCGACGTCCTTGAGTCCTCGCCGTCTTCGGCACACCTCGACCGTTCTGACCTCAGCGCCACCTACGCCTTGTCCGTTCACCCGTGCCTCGCCACGACTCCGCCTCGATGTCCTGCAGCCAACACAGACAAGAAACACATCAAATAGCACCGCTCGATACATGTAATCAAAATTAGCATGATAAAGCCCAAACCTATCAAATCAAAGGAATACCCATCCTAAACACGATTGACCAGGTTTGACCAAGTTCGACCAAACCGATTG
This sequence comes from Dendrocalamus sinicus, assembly GCA_036346575.1. NCBI lineage: Eukaryota > Viridiplantae > Streptophyta > Magnoliopsida > Poales > Poaceae > Dendrocalamus > Dendrocalamus sinicus. The sequence continues at coordinate 69,926 of JAYEVI010000282.1, forward strand.
CACCACGCAATGACATAGTCCGAACCACACAAACCAAACTCGACTCTCCTAAACCGATGTTAATTACTCATCACAAACATGGGATCACAACCACATGGTCTCTCAGGTTCCTTTACAGCAAAATTCAGATCGAGTCATATACCAAATTGATGTAATCAATAGCTACGGGTATGATAAGTGTCTTACTGCAGCCAAACACGGTGACCTTCTCACCAAAGAGAAGGGTCTTGGAGTCCTTCACCTTGACCTCGTGATACCTCCACTTTGGTGTGCATGGTGTCATACTTGAACATGTATGTCTAAAGATAACGGAATTAGTTAGTACCACAGGAGAATTTGTACCAACATTGTTGAAGGTCAACCAGCAAACATCTAACATTTTACCAGGTCCACCCCTAAATTAAAGCAACCAGAAGCAACCTAATATTTGAAAGGTGTATGGTATGACAAACAAAACTCACTCCAATAATGTAATGCAGTACAGTTGTAATGCAGCCATGCAGGGAGATCTGAAACATAAAAGTAGATTTTGCACACAACGTTCCTGACCAGTGACGAGTGTAGATTACATGATATTGCATCTAGATGCAGCAAAAAGACCCTTTTTCACAGCTATCAGTTAGCCGCACCACAAGTCCATTGCATTGCAGCCCATCTAAATAAACTGATCAATGACCATTTGATCCATACACTATTATCCAAAATCCTCAAAGATCTAATTACTACGATACAAAAATGAGTAGCTATGTAAAGCTCGCATCCAAGTCATCAAAAGCGCACTCTGCGTGCTCGTGCCGTGCGGCTTTGCTTGCGTAAAAGCGACTCCTAAAACCTCCTAACTCTTGAACCAACTAATCAGCAGATCCAAAACAGAAACCCATCTATCTTCCCACATCTATCCACAAGCCAACGGCGGCGAGATCGAGCAAGGCACGAGCGATACCATGTAGTCGGTGGTGATGAAGGGGTCATAGACGGCGATGAGCTCGGCGTCGCCGCTCTGCAGGCCACCCCGTCCATCACCTCCCAATCCTTCTGATCCCTGCAACCAACCACCAAAAAAATCCATCAAAACCACTCGACACCCCTGGCAAACATCGAAAAAATAGATCCGAGCGTGGAGCCGAACTCACCATTGATACCGATCTCAATCTTCAATGTTTTGCTACTGAGCCAGGCACAGATCTGGCGGAGCGGAGGGTGGAACGGCCGGATGGCCAGCGTGGAGGCGGAGTGGGAGCGGAGGGCCGGCGCGGCGCGACACGGAGATGGAGCGGAGGACCGGCGCGGAGGCGGAGCGGGAGCGTGGAGTGTGGAGTGTGGTTGCCAAATGGACCGGCCGATTAAATGGCGGACTGGAGGCTTAAATAGTGTTTTTGATCCAATTATATATATATATATATATATATATATATATTATACCTTATATATACTAGGCTTTTTGTCAAAAATTTTGGGTGTTCAGCTGAACACCTATAAACTACTATAGATCCGCCCCTGGCCATGACTTCCCCTTCTTTCTCCTTGGTGCATAACTTCCTGGCTCATGACACGGTAAGGAACTCGGACTCCTGGCTTCACACGGCAATGGACTCGGTCTCCTGGCCTTATACGATAAGGGATTTTAGTCCCTTTTTCTTCCCATGCAAGCCAGCTTGCCTTCCTTTTCTCCTTTTCATACGACCATCAGCAAATCGATTGACCATGCGGCCTACATGCTCCTCTATCCCCATGCAGCCCATGTGGAACATGTGCCCATGCAACTCCACGCTCCAACATGCCTGTATGCCCTGCATTCACGCACCCTTTGCTTGGCACAACCGTAACTCGCAACTCATGCAGTCCGGTCCCTCTTCCTTAGCTGGCCTCCCTCTCTTTCCTCTTGGCCAAAGCATGCTTCTCCTTTTCTTAACACAAAACAGCACCAATATGTGAAGTACTTTCAGATTGCTATGATAAGCACAACTCAAAGTAGCAATGGTACTTGGTGCCGCATCACGCACTAAGGGGACTCGTAGTCCACTCGCCAAGGGGCACTATGGCGCGATGCTGGTCTCTCGACTCTCCGTCCATTCCACACCACCTCCGTTCTTGTCGTAGTAGGGGTATGTTGACTCGGACCTCCTGCATCTCACGCATGGCCCTCCATAGGTCCGCGACTCCTGCTATAGTGTTCCACAAATCACCTCCGGGCGCCTCGCTCGGGCCAAATGTAGGGACTGTGTCGCCCTCCGTTCGCAGTGTGTGACGGCGAGGGTGTTAGGGCGATGGAGGCCATCATGTTGATGGTGGGACACCGTTTGCAGTCAAAATTTTCTATTGCTATTTTTATTTTGATGTTCCATAATTTGGATTGTACATGAAATTGACACTTTATATTAACCTTAGCCGCTATAACTTGGGACCACTAAATGCATGCTAGACCTTTTCTTTTTATTAATGTGGAAATTTCCACAAAGTTTATAGTTAGTATACGCATAGATCATAGATCGTATTGTTAATTTATATTTTTTGGAATTTAGTTTTGAGTTCGCATACAAATCAAATTCTAATTATACTTTAATTTTTATACCAAATTTGCATATTTTTGGATCATAATCGAGTGGATTTTTAGTTTGGACTAGAATTCATGTAAAAATCGAATTCCTATTTTCATTTATTATTATTCTAAATTTTAGTTTTAGGAATTTACTTTGGAATTTGTATGGAAATCAAATTTCTAAATTTATATTTTTATTCTGAATTTTACTTAATTTGAGTTGTACCTGACGTGGGCTCTTTCTTTTAATTTGATAATTTTTGTTTAATTATTATTCTGGATTTTAGTTATTTATGGATGTTACTTCGAAAGTTGTGTGGAAATCAAATTGCTAATTTTTATTTATTTTTATTCCAATTTTAGTTTTTTTATTGTACTTGATGTTGGGTCTTTTCTTTTAATCTGAAATGTTATAACTAGGATCTACGGATAGATGGCGAGATCTTTCATGTTAATGTGGAAGCTTCCTCGGAGTGTCCATTTAGTATAGGTATAGATTTGTAATAATAGTCCACATGGGGCACAATTTGTATTATATAAACAATGAATCCATCTCTCTTGTATGTATGTATGTATGTATGTATGTATGTATGTATGTATGTATGTATGTATGTATGTATGTATGTATGTATGTATGTATGTATGTATGTATGTATGTATGTATGTATGTATGTATGTATGTATGTATGTATGTATGTATGCATGCATGCATGCATGCATGCATGCATGCATGTATGTATGTATGTATGTATGTATGTATGTATGTATGTATGTATGCATGTATGTATGTATGTATGTATGTATGTATGTATGTATGTACGCTATACGTATGTATGTGGCGTCTACGCTATACGTGACCTAGCCTGTGTGTAGTGCATTCATGCTAACATTGGATAGTAACTTCATGAATTACAGATGATAACTTTTTATGTATGAGATAGTAAATTTGTAAATGTAAGTAACTTGATGAATTATAGATTATAACTATATAATCAGGAGATAGTAAGTTTTCATAACTAACAACATGCATACATGTAGCAAGACGGAGAAGAGAATAAGTGCACTTGATTTGTGATTTTTTATCTTGTTTACAAGCTAAGAAATAAAATAACTCTTTCACCAAAAGTCCAATCTATGAACCATTTGCACCATTGTGTTTGAAATTATGAGCTTAACAAAACAAGATCCATATTGAATATGTTTTATTTGTGAAATTACTACATGTACAGGCGATTAAAACTTCATGAATTATAGATGATTACTTTATGTGCAGCGATAGTAACTTCATAAATTATAGGTGATAACTTTATATGCAGGCAAAAGTAACTTCATGAATTATAGATGATAACTTATGTGCAGACGATAGCAACTTCATGAATTATAGATGATAACTTTATATACAGGTGATAATAACCATTTCTATAGTTAACAACTTATCTAGTAACCATCCATGTGGTGGGTTGGTGGGGCTATTGGCTAATTGGGTCGGTTAGGGCAGTCAGGGTCGCGCACTTATTCTACGTATAGCTACTGAATAGTATGTATGTGTATATATATAAAAAATTCTGCGCACCGGTGTAAAATGTGCACCGAAAAGTTATTGTCATTTGTAAGTGAAGTTACTGCCAAACACATGTAGAGTTACTGTCAGTTGTAACACTAAACAACTAGCAGTAATTCTACATGTATTTGACAGTAACTCCACATGTATTTGACAGTAACTTCACTCACACACACATGACAGCAATTTTCTGGCATGCATAACTATGAATGAATAAATGCTAAGTGATAAATGAAACATTGATGGTGCAATATCGATCATGTACTAATTCTCTCCCATTTATGTCATCCTCAACGATCACATAAAATCAACAAAAGCAAGGTGAGCCTAAGACTCAGCAAGTACAAAGTAAAACAATAGGAACATCATCATAATCATAACACATATCAATATCCACCATTCTCTTTTCTCATCTTTCTTTCTGTTAATGCAATATAATGCAACATGCATGTCCAAGCTTATACCAGTATAGTTCAAGGAATGCTCGTCGGCATTCACCCCTTCCCTCCATCCCATGAAGATGCCTACCTCTATAGGTCCTACTCAAGAGCAATCCAGATGAGTGACATAGCTTTCTCACTGACTTAGCTATGACTTGCTCACCGCCTTGGCTCATATGCTTTTATCATGTCATGAGTGCAATAATTCATCATTTTATCACATATCACATTCTCATCATCGATTTATCTCATACCGAATAAGAGGTAATAAAATATTATATGACAAGAATAATTCAATAACAATGAGCAATTATCAACCATCATCTACCATTCTACTATAAACTTACCTTTCAACCTCGTGAAGCGGAACAAGGGGGAGAAGACACCAAACCCGTAGCAACTTCACCTATAGCAAATAACTCATCTCAACACACACCATAGCAGTACAAACAACAATTAAAACAACAATGATACAACCCGCTCCCAGTCCAACTATTCCCCCCTCCACTGTCCTGGTGATCAAAACATCATAACTATCAGCTCAACGATCCAAATATAGTAAAATATATGTTTTCTATAAACTACATGAAATTTCCTATAATTTCTTAGCTGGCTAAAAAACCATGATTATTTCATCTAGGCCCCTGTTTTCCACCTCGAAGACAATTTTGTTAATTTCGGGACAGCAGACTTAGCAGTTTAATATATTTTATTCTACAACAACCACTTTTGAAAACTATAGGAAATTCCCTATCCTTCTCTAGTTATTCCCAAGAATTAATTCGGCCATCTCCTAGGGCTACTATATAGAATATTGCGACTGCATCCAGCAGCGACCAATTCTGGATAGCAGATTTCCTAAAACCATAACTCCTAAACTACTAAACCAAATTACTTATTCTCACACACTATGGAAACTTAAGGAAATTCTATGCAATTGTCTTAATATGGCAAAGCCATGAAACCCAATGTAGCTACCATAAAACTTAATCACAAAATAGAACAACGATCTTGATGAACAACAGTCCCTAAAATGCATCTTCTACAATTCCCATCTACTACATCTAGCACTACTACGGCATCTAAACCAATCTATTATTTCCAAGAATAGGGACATCAAGGTCTAGGACGGTCGTTACCTAAGCCCAAAATCTTTTGCCCAACATGGCTTCCTCATCTTCCTCCTTCCTCCTACCTCTTCCTTTTCCCTTCTACCTTTTCTTCACCTAGCTAGCTGTAGGACCAAATAGGCAACAGAGGGGGGTGAATGGTGTCTTCAAAACCTCCCCAAGTATCCACAGAAACTTCTAATCCAATAGCTGTAGAAACTATGAAGCACAAGTTGACTGCTCACTGGAAAAACCAGACCGACAATAGCAATAAAGAACCGAGCCCGTCCGACAATAGAAGAAAGCACACAACCGGTTGATTCGATTTCCGAATAACTTGTGATTCACAAATCAACCAGACATGAAACTTCAGACCAGGCACGACCACTTCCTTAGGCAAAGAAAATCCAAAGCAGCGAAAAACTTTTTGCCGAGATCTGGAAGAAACGCGTAGTCGAAACTGAAACAGAGGAACCGATCAGATCGCGCATAGTGTTTTCAACGTGGTCATAGCGACAACAAGGGCGGCACATGGCGCACGACCACAAAGACCAAAATCCAAATATCTTGCGATTCTTTAATCGATTGGACAAGAGATTTTAACCAAAGCAAGAAGACTTCCCATACTTGAGAAAATACCAAGAAAACCAGAAATCTTCGCTGCGGTCGAGGAGATTGATGTGGTCGAACTGTGAACAGAGGAGATGAAAACGAGTTCGACTGCAGAAGCAAAACTGAAGTCTACGACCTTGCTCTCGGGAATAAACTAGCCAAGGAGCTTTGGAAACACATCCCAGTTCTAAGAAAGTCGAGAACCGAACAAATCAACCTCAAATAGAATAAGAAAGATCAACACAGATCGCAAACAAATCAATCAAAACATCACATAGAGACAGAACTCAACATGAAGAATAGAGATGAATAATTGATCAAGGAAGTTTCAACACCCACTCCCCTCGGGAGAACACGCTCTACCCTAGAGCTATGCACACAAATAAAACTCCCATGGGAGGGAGAGGCGCTAGCTGCCAAGGCTTGGCCAACCATCTCAACTCCAACTCTTGCCTCCCCTCTCCCTTTTATAGCCTCAAGCTACCGGGGGATAACCCGTTAACCCCAAACTAACACCGGGTTTTACTCGTGCTTTGCCCATTAGCACCAACAAACTCAACGCTTTACCTGTTATCTCCAATAGACTCCACGCTTTACCCGTTATCTTCAACCGAATCCATTTCCACCGGCCTGAGTCAATTTCACCAAATTGCCCCGCACGCGCCTTCCTAAAATCATCCTGTACTCGCACGAACTGCGCCTGCCTCTGACCAACTGGACCTTGACTCCTCCCTAAGTCTAGTCCCAGTCCACTCCATTGCGCACGACCGCATCCGGCATCCTGACCATCTGGACCTCAGCTCCTCCCTGAGCCTGGTCTCGTTCCACCTCGCCGTTGCTCGTCGTGTCCATCTCCAGTAGCTCCAGCTCTAGTTCCTTGTCTCCCCGGCTTGCAACCACCTCACCAGCCTCAATCATCTTCGGCGTCTCTGACCGTCTGGACCTCAACATCTCCTGTGTCTAGTCCCGGTCCTCCCACGCCTCACCATGAAATAGCTTGGAAGTCCTGCAGCCACATAGACAACCAAAACGTCAGATAGCACCACACAAAACATTGTGAACATAAATCGGCACATGCAATAAGAACTCAGTGCACAATCACAGCCAAACATCTAGTCGTACACCCCTTACGTCCAGTCGAATGATCAACACAAGTAACGCTCATAGCCTACGACCTCATCCCAGATCATCATGACCACCCCAAAAGACCATACGATCAATTACTAGAAGCTACGACCGCTTATCGCGTAGTCGAACCACCTTTCGACCACGTTCATCGCTTTCCACCATGGTCGAACCACATTCAGACCACGTACACCAAGTTTCACCGTGGTCGAAGCCCTTCGACCACACACAATGAGATTTACCGTGGTCAAAACCCTTTCCGACCATGTATGACTTGTTTCACCGTGGTTGAAGCCCTTCCGACCATGTTTGACCACTTTCGACCGCAGCCATCCACTTCCGACCGCGCTCCAAGCTCATTCGGCCAAGTTCGACCGCAGCCAACTGTCCTACGACAACGACCAACCGCGTCCTACTCTGACCCGACCTCGTTCGACCGCTTCACAACGTGATCGGAGTCTTCCGACTTCCCACAACGTGGTCAAAGCCTCTTTCGACCACATTCAGCGTGATCGCACCGCCTCCCAACCACGTACAACGTGAGCAAACCGTCTCCCAACCATATACAACGTGGTCGTAGATCCTTGGCTGTCACCGTGGTCGAAATCCACCTTCGACTACCGACCATGCATTCCGACCACGCTCTCCATCAACGTGGTCGTAGCCCACTTTCAACATCAGAGAGCGTAGTCGAACGACAACATGGTTGTAAAACCGTTTTTGACCACCGACCATGCCTTACGACCACATTGTCCGTCAACGTGGTCGAAATACGCTTTCGACTACCGACGGCGCCTTATGACCGCGTTCTCCGTCAACATGGTCATAAATATGCTTTCAACTATCATTCATGTCTTTCGACCGCGTCTCCTCTCAATGTGGTCATACACCGCTTTCATCTTCAGGTCGCGCCTTTCAACCACATCTACCGTTAACATGATCATAACCCCGCCTGTTGGCTTTCGATGTGGACAACGTGGTCGATGGCTGCCTACTCCGCAACATGGTCAGAGCTCAACTGGTCGAAGGTTGTCGACTTCCCAACGTGGTCGACCGCCTGACTTCGACTATCGACCGAGAACGGCGTCCGTCTTCCGACCACTCATAAATGTGCCTGACTACTTCCGATCGGAGATAACGTGGTCGTAAACCCTTTCGACCACATTCAAATTGCTCTGCAGCGGTCGTAACTTCTTCGGTAGGCTTCCGACTTCCGATCACGGCCAACTGAGGCAGACAACTTTCGAACATGGTCACAAACACAAACGCCAGGTTCCGACCACGGATAATGTGGTCGTAAATCCCTTTGACCACATTCAAATTGCATTGTCGTGGTCGTAGCGCCTCCCGACTGCGTTTTCTTCTGGTTTGCCATGTTCGTAACACCTTCCAACCCATCAAGATTGCTCTGCAGTGGTCGTAAGCCCTTCTACTGATTTTTGACCATGACCAATGTGGTCAAACAGCTATTGCCGACCACATGCTGCCTACAACGTGGTCAAAAGCGGCAGCCGACCAACCTCAAGGCTTACGACTTTGCAGAGTCAACTCAAACCTCAAAACCAAACTCAATCTTTCTAGATCAAGAGTCAAATACTCATCACAACCATGGGGTGACCTCCACATAGTCTCTCACTAGCACCCTCTCCCTCCTGCTGCTCCCCAGCCCTTCCCCTTCTGGCCGGCACTCGGTGGCTTGGCAGACGCATGGCGGGACACGGCTAGCGTGTGGTAGCTCAGCGTGGGCACAGCCTAGCGTAGCGGCTAGGGGCACGGGAGGGAGTGGAAGCTAGGGTATGGAAGCCTCCCCTACCCCCCAACTCTCCTTATAAGGTCCAGCCCTATCCTATCAAAGTGATCGACTCGATTAGCCAGGAAATGTTTCCCTTTATGAGGGTTTTGGTTATGGGATACATACATACATACATATAGGAAGCCTCTTTTTCTACTCCCGGGTGTAGTTACTCCCTATACCGTATCTCACAAAGTATGGAGTATCTAACGCAGTAGAGGGTATGTACATGTAGTATATGAGTATATAATACCATCTAAGTGGTATGTATACTTTTTTAAGGTGGTATGTACAGTTTGTTAAACATACTCCTTTTTATGTACGAATATGAAGGTATTAGCAAAATATGCCAAACACCATGTGGTCCCTTGCAATTTTTTCATGTTGCTAGCATTGGAGTATCTTAGAATTAGTATATGAGTATACCTAATGTGATAAAAGAGTATGTTATAAAATAATATTAGTTGTGCAAACCGTAGCTTTGATTAATGGTTTCCTTTAGAACAAAATAATATTTGCTTGTTGCTACTTGTCAAAGTTTCCTTTGATTACACTTATAACTGATCCAACTCATGTAATGTCATTTATTGATTCCTTTATTGTGGTCATATATATATATATATATATATATATATATATATATATATATATATATATATATATATATATATATATATATATATATATATATATATATATATATATATATATATATATATATATATATATATATATATTCATGATTTATGTTGTGGAATTATAGTTGATGTCTAGTTGATGGTAAGACATATTTGATGGTTAAAATTGGGCGCAATTGTAGTTGTGAGTGACATTCTAAGCTTTTGTTAAACCAGGGTATTATAGTTGGTATTAGAGCCATGCTTTAGGTCTGTAATGAAAATTGATAATTTAATTTTTGATAATCAACTGACATAGGATTGGTAAAGTAATAAAAATATTGTAATTAGGCTGGCTAATTTCTACAATATGACATGCTAACTAATTAGTTTGAAATAAATTTTGACATTGGTGCACAATAGGATGGGTTTTGGATCAAGCATTGAATTAGTCTTCTATAATTATTGGTTATAAGGATTGTATTTAGATTGTTTTTTATGAGCTGATTTCTTAATTGATTATTTCTAGTGACCAGTTATGGCAAGGGGTAGAAGCCATGCGCATGGTAGAGGTCGTGGCCATGGCCTTGGGAGAGGTAGTGGTTGTGGGTTTGACCAGGTGGAGCCACTGCCCCTGTGCTAAGGGGACTATAGCTAAGGAGGGTGGTCCTCATGTTGCATTGTGAGAGGTTGGCGATGAGGTTGCTTCAGCTAATCAACCTGAGGTTGGGGGGTAGGCCGAGTCATTGACTTTCCTAGAGGAGATTCAGAGGGAGGTCTACGAGCTTCATCAAAGGGTGCGGTGGCGTCTCCTACTGCTAGTGCACTTGATGCTACTACTGTTGTAGCTCCAACTCCATTGGAGGTGAGGATGGGCCTTCGCGAGTAGATGGCCGTTCGCTTGGACACCTTCGATGGGTTTGGGATGCTGGTCCAAGCAGCGGATTGGCTATGATACATGGGGAAGCAGTTTGGGGCCTTGGAGATTAATCCACAACATTTATTTGGGTGGGAACCCACAAAATTATAATAATGCAGATTAATTATAAATAGATCTTAGAGTTGTATAGTAAGAACTGTATTTTCAATCATAGGATTAGAGCTGTCAAATGAACAAAATTGTATCATAACATCTAACGGGCAATTACTTAGTAGGAGAAGCCACTTATTAAATAACTTAGCTCGAAGGTCCAAAGGTAGATGCTTAACCCATGCCATCCCTTTCAACCTTAGAAAGTGTTATCCTAGAATCTATCATTCTCTAAAATTCCCTAAAGGCCCCCTAGGCTTAACAAGTTCAGCAAAACCGTAGAGAAAGTGGGCTACTCCTAGTTTAGCCTATCCAATATCTGATTCAAAAAGAGCTTGGATTGCTGCCTTTTCTATCTCTGTATAAAGTCAGTCAGTCCCAGTGTTGGGTAAAGTCCATTGTCAAAAGATCATTTCATTAGGATGCTTGCTTGAATCTAGCTACTTCCAAAAAAGGCATTTTTCACTCTATACGGTATGGCTAAAAACCAAATGAAGAAGTTGGAAGTAGTTCATCGCCTATGGGAGCTTGCTAAAAGTAAGGAAGCCATAATCTTTCTATCGGATTGCCTATTTGTCTATCTGTCTAGTGAAGAGAGAATGTGAGATACTCTCAATAGGGCAAGCTGTTAGAAATTGGCCCATATTAGCAAGGCTCATTTTCTAAATTCCAAAGCATGCATGGTTTAGTGCCACATTGCTAAGGCAAGGTGAGGAAGACCAATTTATAAGGTGGAGTCCTCACCACTTCTTGAATATGGATAGAGATGGTATGAGGAGGGTTTTGGCTAGTCACGCGCGTGCGCGCACGCGTATTCACGTATTTTCATGTGAAAAGCGCGTGAATTATGACTTGCGATGCATGACCGTGACGTGACGTAGCGTGCCACTTGGCAGACCAAGTCCATCTTTACTTTTGCTGAACTCTACACCACTCTCTCTCTGTGTGTGTTTGAATGAGATTTAAACCTTTGAATTTGAGACTTTATTGGGGTTTTGATGACAGGCAGTTACTAGTGGATAAATGGTTGGTTGAATGTCTCAGTTACCAGTGGGTAAATGGCTGTTTTAATCATGCCTGTTATTAGTCTATCTATTTATAGGGAAAATTTGTTCTGTAGCACTGAAAGTTCACTGCTTCCGAAAAATACCACTAAAAGAACTGGGCTCCGGAAAATACCACCGAAAGGTTCACCTCGCTCCGGGATTTAGCACTCTGTTAGTTTCCGTTCGTGTAACTCTCATTTTTTGTCATATTACGAATGCATAATGTCATTTTTGCCCTGCCACCGACCAAGTGAGCTCTGCTGATGAAGTCTGCGCCAGATCTAGTTCCCGCCGCCTCCCCCACAGCATCTCCTCCCCCTCCCACCCCGCGCCACTACCTCCTCCCCCTCTGTGACATCCCAAAAATTTGAAATTTGGAAATATGAATATTCTGAATTATTTGGAATGAATTTTCTTGAAATTTGGTTCTTCTTTGGTGTTCTTAAATTTTTGAGGTTTCAAAAATTGAAGAGAGTCATGAAAATAAAACTAATCTTAGTAAGACCATAAAGGATATATGCAATTGATATAAACTTAAAATTTTAAATACGAATATGAAAAGATGATCCAGTGTAAAAGGAAGGAAGAAATTTGAATTAAAATATAAGAATTTCATTTTGGAATAAATAGTATAAAGGGCAACAAAAATAAACATGTAGTTATATGCGAATATGTATACAAAGGGCCTAGCGTGGTAAATAAAAGTATATTAAAAAATGTGTGTATTCATGTATATCGAAAATAGACATAAAGAAATATGCACACATGTGTATATACTTGCATGATTATGTAAATATAAAATAAATAACAACAATAATGAAAGAACCCTTATTCAAAAGTTAAAAATAAAAAATCAAAAATCAAAAGCATATAAAATAAACAAGCCTATCTCTCTTTCCCTTCATTTTTCTTTCCTACTCCCTATGCCATCGAGCCACTTCTTTCCTCTCATTTTCCCCCCTCTCTCATCTCTTACTTGCATGGGCCCCACTCATTCCTCCCTGTCACGCGCGCCACCGAGCGGCTCCTTCTCTCTTCCTCCTCTCCCTTCCTTTCTCCTCTTCCTCCAGAGCGCCTGCGCAATCTTTCTTTTCTCCTCTTCTTTCCCTTCCTGCGGCCGAGCAAGCGCCACGTCGCCCGACCCGTCTCCTCCGCGCGCTTGCCTCCTCTGCTCCGCACGCGCCGCGAATCCCGCTGGCTGAAACACCCCGAATTTTTTCAAAATTTGAAATTTAATTGAATTCCCAAATTCTATTGCAAATTTGACTTTTAAGCCTAATCATTAGATTACCCTAGCCAGTTTTGCACCAATCGTAAAGCAAATTCCCACCCTCCACCTGTGTTTCGCGCTATCACTGTGCCGTCTGAAAATATCCTCCGCCGCCTGGTTCTTTCCTCGCCACCGAACCCCTTCTCGCGTCTTCCTCTTCTTGCCAGCGTGCTGCCACCTCCCCACGTTGCCATTCCACCTCGCCAGCTACTCGAGTGCCTTCTCTCACAGCCGACGCCTGCTGCGCCACCTCGCGCTTCCCTTCGGCCGCTCGATGCCAGCTCGCCTCTACCCTCTAACTAAGCGGCCAAGCTCCCCCGTCCCAAGCCAAAGATCACCGTGAAGCTAATTAGGTGCCCCACAGCAGCCCTCGTCGTCCCCATAGCCGGTAATTGCAAAACCCCCAAATCCAAGCCCTAGGTCAATGTCCTCTCCCCGGCCGATTGGTTCTCAATTCGTTTCGCTTGCAGCCTCCCTAAGTTCCCAGGATCATATTCCGACCGCCGCCCTAGCTCCTCGAAGCTCCTCCTTCCCGAGCTCCGAGCGCCGCATGCGAGCTCCTACACCTCACCGTGGCCAGCCTCGCACGATCCTCCCCGCCATAAACCACCGCCTCCAAAAGCCTACCCTAGCTCCGTAGATGCTCAATCAGCCGCCAATTTTGTAAGTGGACATCCCTAGAGCTCCTAAGCCACCAAGAACCGTGCCGCACTCCCGGGCTCGCCGTCGGCGATTGCCGCCCCCGCCGAGCCGGCCACCGCCCAAAATGGGTTCCGCAGACCTCAAGCTACCCGACCATGGTCTTGGTTCCCGTCGCAAGCCACCGGACCGCCGTCGCTAGCTCCCGCCGCCATCCTCTGTTTCCTCTATGCGCGCGCGGGCCGAATGGAGAAGATGAACAGTGCGCCCGCACTGTTCATCCGACCGGACCAGCCGAACTCGGCTGGGTCGAACCCGCTCGCCCGCACCCGTTCCGGCCGACCGAGCCAGGTTAACGCGGTCAGGTCGAGCCGCTTAGCCGCGTCGGGTCCGAGCCTAGTGAACAGTAACCGGCCCGTTACTGTTCACCCATGCTAAAAATTCAGAAAAAAATCATTAAAAATCCCAGAAAAATCCAGAAAATTCCCCAAAAATCCCAGAAAAATCTACAAGCCCCAAAAATACCAAAATACCATTTTGACCAATTTAATATCCCAAATTTAAATTTGGCATCCAATTCTCCAAAAATCCTAGAAAAATCCAAAAATTCCAAAAACACCAAAGCACCCCATTTTGACCAGCTCAATATTTTGACTTCAAAAATAAACTCCAATTCTCCAAAATTAAATCTTGTAAATTTAAGTTTCCCTTGGCCCATATAATTAAACGTATTAAATCTCAATTCCCCGTAAATTCAAATTCTTCCATTTTACCAAATTAAATCTCGACGAAGCCCACATCATCTAGTTCAAAGATCGACTATTTATTTCTAAGGGTCTATCACCTACTCCCAAGATTTATCCGACCCAAGCTCAAAACCCTAATTCGGTCCGAACTTCTTTCGTTCACCGAAACCCTAGTAACAACTAAGCCCTTGTATTAGCTCAAACCTGTCTACACCCTGTCCACCCTCGCTCTACCACTAAGGTCCTAAACAACCTTGAGAAATATTTTAACTCAAGAATCCGATACCATCCATACACGCTGTCATTCGTTGAAATCCATACAATGCCTTTTTGCATTGTTGATTATCCTAAAATCATAGCCTAAGTTCGATCCCGTTAAGCCAAACTCTTCACCACCTAAACCCGGGCCACCCCGCCTATTTTCTTTATGTCCTTTTGGATTGTGTATTTGTATTTTGTTCCCAGCTTGCATTCTGCAAAGCAGGAACTAATGTATGTTCGTTTTTCTACACTAGTACTCGGATCACGCGAGTTGGTCAACAGAAGGACTACAAGAGCAGTTAAAGAAATCGATGCTCACCCGAAGATCAAGTGAAGATAATCAGAGACTAAGGACCAAGAGGCAAGTCACATGTTTTTGATCATATTGAATCCCATGAAATTTACATTAATTATTTAATGTATTTTCATTATTGATTGTTTCGAACTGATAATTGCTTAAAACAAAGGTTTAGAATGGCATGCTATCTAGATAATCCTACCACCGATAAAGAGCCCTGTTTACCTTGATGGCCATATTCACCTTGACAACCTTAGTAAGAATTAATATATGATGTAAATGTATACAATATCATTTCATTCAACATGTTACACTACTAAGTGACTCTGGCCGTTGGCCGGTAGAATTGAAAAACCCGGAGAGGGTAGGGTGGTATGGGACACCGTACCCTAGGCCGGTGATGCTGGTGTGCAAGTTAGGGTAAAAATGGTGTGGAGGTCCGTGGAGGACTTCGTCCACCGCTTTACCACGAGCACGAGGTGCGGACCTCGGGAAAAGATAAGGGCAAGAACCTTGTGCTAAGTAAGAAACACAGTGATCGCCCAACCACAAGTATTGATACGTCAACCCTGGTCTAGTAGCTACTCAAGTTCGATTGAACCTCTGAGGCGCGATCGGAGGCACGTCTTGAGTCCATACGGAAGGGGTGAGTAGGGCCGTATGGAAGTTGGTTATTTTATTTGAACAATCGACCGATCGATCCGAACCTCGATCATGTGTTATGTGAGCCGCACAATAGTAGGTGAGATAAGTCGAGGTATCCCGAGCTTATTGGTGTAAGTCGAGTGGCTGGGCTTATTGAGGAAGTCTACTAGGTAGAGGCTATATAAAGAATTGAGCGTGAAAAGCCATGTTTTCTTAATGCGGACGTGGGTTAAAAATCTTGTGGGTAAAGCAGGCAGCTCTGTAGAGTGAAATAAATGGTATTCGAATACGCGTGCTTAGGTTAATGAAGTGTGTTAATTGGGTGATTCCAACAACGAGGCATAAGTAGTGTTTCGAGGTTGTTAAATTGAGTATTGATGAGATTTTATCGATAATGAAAACCCTAATCTTAAGGAGCAATTGTTTTAAAAGTTTATTTGTTTGCAAATAAAATTGCATCCACCTCTTAATAAAACACTATACTCCCTTCCCTTGAGAATACTAGCATATAGTTATATATATTACCTTCCACATGTGATTTCTTGAGTGCGGGTGGAGTACTCAGGCTTGCATAATGTTCCCCCAACAGATACCAGAAGAAAAAGAAAGCAATTCAAGATTTCGCATTAGGGTTACGACCGCACTCAAGCGTTCCTGTGGAGTTTTCTTCGGCTCTTCTGTATGTAAGTTAAGTTTTGGGCTTGAACGCCCGTATTGTCATTAAAGCTGGCCATTAGGTCTTACTTTAATCCAATTAACTCTTTTTAAATGGCTTATAAGCAGGCATGATACACTGTTAAGCCGCAACAGAACTCCTGGGCTGTTGCAGACCGTACGACGTCCCTGTTCTCAAAAATTGGGGGCGTTACACTGGCTCCCTCCGCCCGCAGCCTGCCGCCGCCGCCCCATGCCGCACCCGCGCCATGCCCTGCCGCCTCCGCGCAAATCCCGCCGGTCCCGTCGACCCACGTCCACGCCACCCGGTCTTCCCTGAGAATCTGCCACCGCGCCTCCCCGCCCCTCTGCAGCTACAAGAAGCCCCCGGCCTCCTTTTCTGCTCCGCACCTTCCCCCTTCCGCTCTCTCCTGCCGTGCCTGCACGCCCGCCAGCGCCTCCACGCCGCCCCGGCCGCTCCGGCCATCTCCTCCAAAGACACCCGCGACACGGCGTGTCTGCACCTCCCCTCTGCCCCCTCTTCAAGTCAATTGAAACTTCATCCACCAGAGCACGCGCGCCGGCCATCTTCCCCGACACCGGTCAAAACCGCCGCCACCAACGCCGCTCTCTAATCGGCGAGTATCCCGCCGATTCCCCACCGCTGGAGCAACTCCCCGCCGCCACGGACCTCCTCCAACTGTCGCCGGAGCCCCATTCCCACCCCACCACGCCAGCGCTGTGAGCTCACCAGAGCCGCCAGCCCACCGTGGACCCTCCCCGTCCCGACCAACAATGGGGTAATCTTTCTCTGCGTCCCCTACTGCTCATGCGTTCGCCGGATTCCCCTTCCCGCCGGCGCCGCCGCACCATATCACCCCCGCCCCCGGCCGCTCGTGCCGATGTCGGCCACCCCCGACGCCACCACGGCCCCCGCCGGCGGCATCGCCACTGGCCGTGCACCCCGTCTCCTCTGTTTTCGGCCGGTGCTCCGCTGTTAGTCCACAGTCCCCGTCCGTTTTATCAAATTGCCTCCCTCCATCACATGGCGAAACACCAAGCGACCAGTTGGTTAGCCTACTGCGCGATAACTTCCCCCCATCTATGAGGTCTCTGGTTCGATTCCGTGAGCTTACACCTTTTCCATTTTTTTTAATTTCATTTTCTTTAACCCACTCTAATTGGTGAAAATTATGGACAAATTAGGGAATAATTTAGGAAATATAATAAATTTGATTAGGATGTAAAATGAAGTTGTTTGAGATTTAATACTAGGTTAAATGTTATATGTGAGTAACTACTGTTATAGATTTAAATCTAAGTTTTAAATTAAAGGTATTAACAAAAGATGACTTTGGTTAGTTAACCAACATTTCATAAAAATAGTAGATGACGTGTTTAGTTATAGAAGTAAGGCCTTAAATAAAAGAATACCCTAATAGTAATTAAAATACCGCCAGTAAATAAATCTCAACGGTATATATATAGTCAACAAGAGTAGTGAAATAAAGTTATTAGAATAAGGATT
The DNA here is from genome assembly GCA_036346575.1 of Dendrocalamus sinicus. Taxonomy (NCBI): domain Eukaryota; kingdom Viridiplantae; phylum Streptophyta; class Magnoliopsida; order Poales; family Poaceae; genus Dendrocalamus; species Dendrocalamus sinicus. Next base: position 87,838 of record JAYEVI010000282.1, read on the forward strand.
TAAGTAATATCAACTTATGTCAGATGCTAAGTTAAATACTGAAATAAAAATGTCAGTTGGTTCTCCGAACACCCCCAATTAAAAGGTCATAACTAGGTAATAAAATATAGTGACTTTGGTTAAATATCCACATTCAATAAAGATTACCTATAATTATAATATATACATATACGCCCTAACATTTGTTAGGCCACCATGAAATAAACCTTAGTGGTAAATTTTGCTAAATAACAAATATTGAAATGTGGCCCTATAAAGCAAGCTTTGCCTGGATAAACAAATTTTAAGTTAAAGTCTAAAGCTAAGCCTAATAATAACCAAAGTATAGACAAAACGATAATGTGCCATTAATTAAATCTTAACTTTAGGATTGACTGAGTATGATTAAATGTAGCAAGCTAGGACCCGAACAAATGGATCCTAACTCAAAATAAGTTACGTCTAGTAGTAACTAATGGTACCTAAGATATCGTACCACAAAACACTATAAACTCGGACTCTAGAGATTAGTTCTATAAAGCTAAAATTGTATACATCACATATTCCCTGAATATTAGCACTCAACAAAACAATGCCCGCTAATCTTGAACACCGACACATATGTCTAACCCGACTCAAGGGACTTCCTTGATAAATACAAAATGATAAAAGAAATTATTAATAAAAAGACCAAGTCATCGTATCCTACCATAGACATTGCCTCAACTCACCCGAATCACCTAGTAACTTATAATAAATCTAAATTGAGTTTATTCGAATTTATTTGGATCTTTTGAGTTACTTGCTTTTATTTGGATTCAGTCGTTTGTCACGTAATTAGAAATTGGAAGTCGTGAAGATTCAGTGGATCAAGCGAGATCAAGCTCAAAGTGAAGTTAGAGACCAAAAGCTCAAGAGAAAGCATTGTGTGAGCTCCCAAGACCGCGGTAAACCGCGCCAGACGAGTCAATACTTTGATCATGTTGAACCTACATTCTCTGCAAATTATTTTGATTTAAATTATCAAATTGCATGCTGTTATTTTATATGCAAATACATGTTAAATTAAGATTCTAGTTATGTGCCCATTGTTGTCTTGAATAATATTACACCTTCTTTGGAATATTTAATTGTGTGAACCTTGTCGCCCTAGCAAAATTATTATAGTAATAACTTTTGAAAATAAGTCCGTAATGGTACGCCATGCTTAGTACTGCATAAAAATTCGGGGCACTGAAATGCCCCAAACATCTTTGTCATTTTTAATCCTGGGGAAACTGATTGGGACAGTCATGGTGGGAATGACTGGTAGCTTTTAATATGATTATTTTACGCTCTCAAAACCCCAACTTGCTTAAAATATCTGGGCGGATGGAATGGGGGCTGGTATGAGGTGCAGTGGAAGCACAAATTCTGGAGTGTGGTAGAACCGCCCAGGTACCACTAAGGACCGAATCTTGTCATGTCAACCCGTGTAAAACAGTACAACTATAAGTCTGCAAAGTGCAACTTGGCTAAGTAAATTTATCGAAACCCTCGGACTCATCTCACCGGTAGTGGATAGAAGTGGATATGCAAGGGCAAGGGGAGACCTAAAGGGACACCGAGTGGAGGGTGAAGTTTTCCAGTCGTGCTAGCGTTGCGGGGAGTGGAGCCCGACTACACTAGTATCAGTGGCGAACATCCCGTGCACAGATGGGACCCACCGCAAGTGGGCAGTTTCCCATAAAGTGAGATGACAAAAGGGACTAGATACTTTGAAAAGTCACTGTGATTGTCTGCTCAACCACATGGCTAAGGAATCATGTGGGGTAACGAGTTGATTGTCTCTTGTGGTGAAAGTGTACAAACTCTGCAGAGTCAAAACTATTCGAATAGCCGTGCCCACGGTCAAGGACGGACATGGGAACTTAACTAGATATAGTTCTATTTAAAAATGTTGTTAGAAATGGGAATGGAAAAGTGGAGGGCCGCGGAAGGTCCTAGTTTGGAATTGTCCTGGGTGTCGTCCCAGTGGTAAGTTAAGTGGCTATAACGCTGAAGAAATTGTTATATGGTGCAGATGCCATGTAACGGTGGATGGAATCTGAATCACTATTAATATTGCATTCTTTCACAACTTATGCTTTGCTTCAAACTGTTAGGTCTTAGGGAATTTTATGTAATTATATTCAAAAGCACTCTTCGCAAAATAAAATAACCCGAGCCTCTCCTTTGATAAGCCATGCATACTATTTATTTGCATTCTGTGTATTGGCTCACGGAGCACGGTGGTTAGTGTGCTCACACTCGCTCTCACAACAAATCCAGAATCAGGAATCAAGTCTCTACACTTCAGCAATATTATGGTCATGATGGTCAAGAAGAAGAAGATGACAAGGGCTAGGTCGCGAACCTCCAGTTGGCTGCCTGTGAGCATGTCCTGAAGGTCCCACCTGTGTGTTTCGTTCTTCCGCTGCTGCAATTTTCTGATTTCGGCCTAATCGGCCCATGAGTAAGTCTACTATTATATTACGCTTCCGCATGATATGTATTTCGATATTCTGAACTATAATCTATGAGCACTATCTACTGATCCAGAGAATAGTGCGGTGGAATCACAGAGGGTTCCGGATTGCAAAATCTGGTGCCTGACACCCTCCCACTCCGCGCCGCCTCCCCCGCGCCTCCTCCTCCCCTCCCTCCCCCCGCGCCGCCGCCTCGCCTCTCCCGGCCGCCTCCTCCTCGCCGCCTCCTCCGGCCTTCCCCCGCCGCCTCGCCTCTCCCGGCCGCCTCCTCCGGCCCTCCCCCCGCCGCCTCCTCCCCTGCAGCCTCCTCCCCTCCCGGTTGTCTCCAGTCGCAGACCCGCCGCGCCGTCTCCTCCGGCCTCCTCCTTGCCGCCTCCTCCGGCCTCCTCCTCGCCGCCTCCTCCGGCCTTTGGGCATGTGAGCAGGAAGAGAACTGAGTACAACCTTTGTGGTTTGGTCTGGGATGGAGTACACATTTGCATTGGTTTGAATCAGCTGTGTGCGTGATTTTAAATGGGTCTCTGAGGGATTTTGTCAAACTGATTATTCTGTAATTTTCTCGTAGTACATGTATTCTTTTTCTATGTATGTAATGTAGCTTAGGCCTAATGCCACGTCTCCGGTAGCTCTGAGCATTGACCGGTGTATACATTGAAGGCTTGTTTCTCATAACATTCGCAGTTGCCGCCTAAGAGCTTTCGCCCTGCCAGGCTTGAGAGCTAATGCTGCTAAATCCTTCCTTGGATGTCTGATGCAATGCAAGAAATTTTTATCTTTTGTTTTAGTTTTTTGTGATGTTAGCATTTCTGTTTTACGTTAACATGTGAGCTGTAAAGTATGCCTTATGATGACAAAATCAAGGCTTGTTTCTCAGAACATTCGCAGTTGCCGCCTAAGAGCTTTCGCCCTGCCAGGCTTGAGAGCTAATGCTTGCTAAATTCTTCCTTGGATGTCTGACGGCATTCTTGAGCTCACTGTACTTTTGAGTTTCATTTCTGTTCAAAACAAATCTGTTTTTTGTTAGAAGTATGTAGGATGTAAAGGATGCAAATGCTCTTCGGCTGGATGATAATGGCTCTATTTTCTGCTGTATGTTTTTATTTTTGTACATTATAGACAATAAAAACTGTGCAGTTGTTGTGGCATGCAATGGTGGACATATCCATCTTGCTGTATTTGTAAACGTATGCTTGCAAAATGTGGTTTTTGGTATCCAAATGGCTAGATTGTAATCGAGGTTATTCTGTTGGCCTTCTTTAGTGCAGAGCTGTATGATGATGTTCTTGTGGCTATGTAACAGGAACTTCCTCTGATTGATGCCAATAGCCAATATAATCGACTTACGGTTGTAAAGTTATGTGCTGTTCATGAGAAAATTCCGTTGGCTTGTGTTTCAGGCTTTCAGATTCTGCAGTAAAACTATAAGTTCTTTTTTTCAGTGAACGTATTATTGTCTTGGATGCATTAGAAAACATATTTTCTAGACAGTGGGCTTTGCTTGTCTAGACAGTGGCTAACCTAGGCTTTGTGTCATATTTGAAAGGGCATTTTTGTCTCAGTTAACACCGTTATTCCCAAAATCTAACAGAGTGCTAAATCTCGGAGCGAGGTTAACCTTTCGGTGGTATTTTCCGGAGCCCAATTCTTTCGGTGGTATTTTCTAGAAGCAGTGAACTTTCAATGCTACAGAACAAATTTTCCCCTATTTATATGCCTGGAGACGTCCAGAGTATGGGAGAGAATCTCACTGCCTCTATTTTCTTCTTTGTGATCTTGTGCTTTCGTACTGTGCTGTTTGAACTTCGCCAACCTTTCTTCCCAGCGTGTACCTGGAAGAAGGGAGAGCAGCTATCTCTGAACCATTGCCGCAGAGAGTACCTGCACGGGGTGACAATAAGGTTTTTGGGCAGCGCACATCTGCGCAACCACTCACTACACTACGTCATCTGCGTTCTGCACTGCATCAAGCCTGCGCCGCTTCCTGTTCTTCATCAGGCTCAAAAGTAAGTCATTCGCGTGTTCGTTCGACTTTGTTACTATATTTTTCTTGCATATATTCTGAAGTATGATGAGTAGCCTACTGTGGCAGTAAGTTTTGCATCACTGGTTTGTTGTGTTTATCTCCTGGTAAAATTTGGAATTAAAATATCGCCTACATTTACATCAATCCAAAAATCTTATTGTGAATTTTGTTGCAAACAGTAATGGCTAGTGCTTCTAATGCGATGAAACCTAAGAGGTTTTCTAGTCAGAACTTTCATAGATGGCATACTAGAGCAAAGTTTTGGCTCATGTCTTTGGGGCTATGGTGGGTTATCCACCCACAGTATCTATTTACGGTTGAGCAGTTCATGCAGTTTGAAAATACGAACAACACTGCTCTTGGTTGCATTCTGACTGTTCTGGCATATCAGCTCTATGATGTGTACATGGACTTCAAGTCCGCCACAGAGTTGTGGGATGCACTAAAGCACAAATATGCAGAGGTAGAGGCAGGTCGCTGGCTATATATGTGTGAGCAATTTTTTGACTTTAGCATGGATGAGACTTAAGTCCATAGTTGGACAAGCTCACGATCTCTAACTATTAGTTGGTGAGATTACACACCTAGGCTGTGTGTTGCCTCCAAAGTTTGTGGTTGCGAGCATTGTTGCTAAGCTCCCTGCCTCTTAGCGGGATATTGCTACTAGCTTGAAACATAAGAGGGAAGATATTTCTGTTGAGCATCTCATTGTAGCCCTCGATGTGGAAGAAAAAGCAAGAGCAAAAGATGCACCTAGCACCTCTGACTAGAACAATGCAAATGTCATAGAGAAAAAGACTGTTGCAAAGAAGTACAAATTCAACAAACTGAACAAGACAACTAGCTTTAAGAAGAAGAAAACTGAGAAAAAGGATTTGATGGACATCACATGATTTGTGTGCGGAAAAGATGGTCATATGGTGAAGGATTGTCACTTCCGCAAGATCAGAGATGGTGAACAGCCAATGAAGAAGGCTGTCAACATGATCATAGGCGAGGCCTCGACTTCAGGAGGGTATGGTAATCCACCTATTGTCTTTTCAGCATGTCAATCTACTGATTGGTGGGTTGATACTAGTGCTAATGTTCGCGTATGTTCTAATATTTTCTTGTTTTCTTCTTACCAGGCAGCAGGGGCTTCCTCCGTCCTAATGGGAAATGGGTCGTATGCTTTTATTCTTGGTATTGGCACAGTAGATCTAAAGCTTACTTCAGGGAAGACTGTCCACTTAAAGAACATGCAGCATGCTCCTACAATAAAGAAAAACCTCGCTAGTGGTTCACTCCTATGCAGGGATGGTTATAAACTAGTTTTTAAGTCAAATAAAATTGTAATGTCTAAGTTTAGAAATTTTGTTGGTAAAGGCTATGAGAATGGAGGCTTGTTCTACCTAAGTATTTTAGAGTCTTGTTATAATCTAAATGTTGCAACCGGTTTAAATAAATGTGAGGTAAATATTTGGCATTCTCGTTTCTGTCATATTGGTTTTGATAGTATTGTTAGAATGTCCAGATTAGATTTAATTCCAAAATGTGAAATTGTCAAAGGATCAAAGTGCCAATCATGTGTGCAAGCAAAGCAACTTCGAAAACTCTTTAAGGGATTAGAGGACGAAAACAACCTGGCACCATTATATCTTATTCATTCAGATTTGTGTGAAATTAATGGGTTATTGACAAAAGGAGGCAAAAGATATTTTCTAACTTTTATTGATGATGAAACACGCTACTGGTATGTGTATTTTCTAAAAACTAAGGATGAAGCTTTAAACTACTTTAAGACTTGTAAGGCCGAGGTTGAGAACCAACTAGAGAAGAAAATAAAAAGATTGAGATCTGATTGTGGAGGAGAGTACGTCTCTCATGAATTCTCCCAATTCTGTTCTGATAATGAAATAGTTCATGGATTTACACCATCATATTCACCCCAATCAAATGGGGGTAGCTGAGAGAAAAAATTGGACACTAACAAATTTCGTTAATGCCATGTTAGAGAGTGCCGATATGCCTAAGGCATGGTGGGAAACTATATTGACAGCAACTTTCATCCTAAATAGAGTAATCACTAAAAAGAGTGAGATTACCCTGTCTGGAGGATGGAAGGGGAGAAAACCCAATGTTAATTTTCTACGAACTTGGGGGTGTTTGGCAAATGTCAACATACCATTGCAGAAAAAGAGAAAAGCTTGGACCAAAAACAGACGATGGCATTTTTCTAGGATATGCTCAAAATAGCACGTCCTATAGATTTTTAGTAGTTAAATCATAAACTCCTGAGATTATTACTAATACAATAATGGAGTCTAGAGATGCTTCATTTTTTTGATAATATCTTTCCTATAAGAACAGCAGGCAGTACTTCACAATCTGAGAATGTTCAAACTGATAATATTGAAAGTGAGAATAATCAAACTTCTGAACTTCCCACCATTTTTGAACCAATATGTGATATCCCTGAGGAGGATAACAATCTAGTCGCAGATGATCCTTGCAGGAGCAAGAGACAAAGGGTTGAGAAAACCTTTGATGACGACTTTATTGTATACCTTATGGATGATGTGCCAAAGAATCTTTCAGAGGCTTATGCATCTTCTGATTCTGAGTTTTGAAAGGAAGCAGTCCATAGCGAGATGGACTCTATCATGGCTAATGGGACTTGGGAGATCACTAATCATCCTATCGGATGCAAACCTATAGGATGTAAGTGGATCTTCAAAAAGAAACTAAGGTCTGATGGTACTATTGAGAAGTACAAGGCAAGACTTGTGGCCAAGGGTTACCCCCAAAGAGAGGGAGAAGATTTCTTTGATACCTATTCTCCTGTCACCAAACTAACCATCATCAGAGTTCTGCTTGCATTAGCATCTTGCTATGGTCTACATGTTCATCAAATGGACATGAAGACAACTTTCCTTAATGGAGAGGTGGAGGAAGAAATCTACATGGATCAACCAGATGGTTTTGTGATTTCTGGACAGGAAAATAAGGTATACATATTGAAATCTTTGTATGGCCTAAAACAAGCACCTAAACAATGGCACGAGAAGTTTGATAAAACTTTGACATCCGCTGGCTTTGTTGTGAATGAAGCTGATAAATGTGTGTATTATCATTATGGTGGGGGGTCAAGGAGTGATCTTATGTCTATATGTAGATGACATACTTATATTTGAAATAAACACTGCCATAATCGACGAGGTCAAATCATTCTTATCTCGGTGTTTTGATATGAAAGACTTGAGAGAGGCAGATGTCATTCTGAATATTAAATTGATCAAAAGCAAGGATGAGATCACTTTGAGTCAATCCCATTATGCTGAGAAAATATTGAGCCATTTCAGTTTTGAAAACTGTAAAGTTTCTTCAACACACCCAATAATGTGAGCATTAAGCTTCGAAAGAATCAAGGGTTAGGAAAAGATCAATTAAGATATTTATAAATTATTGGGTCACTATTGTATTTAGCTGGTGCCATAAGACCTGGCATTTCATTTGCTGTGAGTAAATTAAGTCGGTTTACTTCTAACCTAGGAGATGATCACTGAGAGGCACTTGAATGAGTGTTGCGCTACTTGAGGGGCACAACATCTTTTGAAATATATTATACTAGTCATCCTTCTATATTAGAAGGATACAGTGACTCTAACTGGATCTCTGATGTGTATTAGATCAAAGCTACAAGTGATTATGTATTTACTTTAGTTGGTGCTGCAGTTTCATGGAGGTCTTGCAAACAGACTATATTGATGAGGTCAACCATGGAGGCAGAACTTGTAGCACTTGACACAACTACTGTTGAGGCTGAATGGCTGAGAGAGCTTCTATTGAACTTGCCGTTGGTTGATAAACCAATACCTGCAATCCTAATGTGCTGTGATAATCAAACAGTTTTGGCCAAAGTCACAAGTACAAAGGACAATATGAAGTCCTCTAGACATGTGAAGCGTAGGCTTAAATCTGTCAGAAAACTGAGAAACTCTAGTGTGATTGTTGTGAACTATATTCACACTGAGAAAAATCTGGCAGACCCTTTTACAAAAGGGTTAGCACGGAAAGCGATTTCCGTTGCATCTATGGACATGGGAATGATGCCCATTTAAGTTACATCACAATGGTAACCCATAACTTCTTGATCAGAGATCCCATGACTTAGGCAATTGGAAAAACAAATTGATGGTGTAACAAGAGAGTATATATTTATTGCACTCATGTCCTAATAGATAATGTACTTTTGACTGTATGGAAGGTTGGCATAAAGCCTTAATGTATTCTGTTGTCCAAATGAGGAAAAGGTATTAGCCTGCAGGATACCTAGAAAGAATACACCTACTTGCGCTTAGCTGTGTGGTCGTAGTTCACGAGAATGGGGCATTCTCTAGAAAGTTCATGAGCATATAAGGGAGCATGATCATCTAACGCTCTGTTTAGGCGTGGTTTATTGGCAGCTTAGTACTAGTTGAGATTTCAAGTGAAATCTGATCACGAAAAGCTGTAAATTCAAGGCATAGTCTATTCATCACCTGTGAGAAGATGAATCTTGTCATTTTAGGTGCAAGTTCAACGCGTACAGGACTTACACTAAAAGATTGGTATATTAACAGTACTTCAGCACAACATCTTTGACATCTTTTTACTTCTTGTTTTGGAATTGGTGGGGGATTGTTAGAAATTGGCCCATATTAGCAAGACCTATTTCCTTAATTTCCAAGTATGCATGGTTTAGTACCATGTTGCTAAGGTAAGGTAAGGAAGACCAATTTATAAGGTGGAGTCCTTACCACTCCTTGAATATGGATAGAGATGGTATTAGGAGGGTTCTAGCTAGTCACGCGCGCGCACGCGCATATTCGCGTATTTTCGTGTGAAAATCGCGTGACCGTGATGTGACATGGCGTGTCACTTGGTAGACCAAGTCCATCTTTACTTTTGCTGAACTCTACACCACTATCTCTCTCTCTTTGTGTGTGTTTGAATGAGATTCAAACGTTTGAATTTGAGGCTTTATTGGGATTTTGATGATAGGCAATTACTAGTGGATAAATGGCTGGTTAAATGTGTCAGTTACCAGTGGGTAAATGATAATTTTAATCACGTCAGTTATCATTATGTCTATTTATATGTCTGGAGACGTCCAGAGTATGGGAGAGAATCTCACTGCCTCAATTTTCTTCTTTTTTTGTGATCTTGTGCTTTTGTACTATGCTGTGTGAACTTCTCCAACCTTTCTTCCTAGTGTGCACCTGGACGGAGGGAGAGCGGCTATCTCCGAACCATTGCCGCAGAGAGTAACTGCACGGGGCGGCAATAAGGTTTCTGGATAGCACACATCTGCACGACCGCTTACTACACTGCGTCATCTATGTTCTGCACTGCATCAAGCATGTGCTGCTTCCTATTCTTCATTAGGCTCAAAAGTAAGTCGTTCGCGTGTTCGTTCGACTTTGTTACTATATTTTTCTTGCGTATATTCTGAAGTATGATAAGTAGCCTGCTGTTGATAGTAAGTTTTGCATCACTAGTTTATTGTATTTGTCTCCTGGTAAAATTTGGAATTAAAATATTACCCACATTTACATCACAAGCACCCAATACCTCGTAGAGTCCAAAGCTTCAACTCAAAGAGTTCAGGAAGACCAACCATCCACACTTGATTAGCTACTATGGACTTCACCAAAACATGGTCTATGTCCTCCACTACCTCTTCACAAACATCAAAAAACACTAAGATAATGGGAGCAAATTCCTAGAGACAAGAAGTCCATTGAACCCGATTCTTATCCGCTGAATGATTTATCTATAATTCGGGCTTCCTCGGTTAGTAGCTAGAGATAGAGATGGTATGAGGAGGGTTCTAGCTAGTCACGCGCGCACGCACACGTGCGTATTAGCGTATTTTCACGTGAAAATCGCGTGACTTGCGAGCGCGACCGTGATGTGACATGGCGCTCCACTTGGTAGACCAAGTCCATCTTTACTTTTGCTGAACTCTACACCACTCTCTCTCTCTCTCTCTTTGTGTGTGTTTGAATGAGATTCAAACGTTTGAATTTGAGGCTTTATTGGGGTTTTGAAGACAGGCAATTACTAGTGGATAAATGGCTGGTTAAATGTGTCAGTTACCAGTGGGTAAATAGTTATTTTAATCATGTCAGTTATAAGTCTGTCTATTTCTATGTCTGGAGACGTCCAGAGTATGGGAGAGAATCTCACTGCCTCAATTTTCTTCTTTTTTTGTGATCTTGTGCTTTTGTACTATGCTGTGTGAACTTCTCCAACCTTTCTTCCTAGTGTGCACCTGGACGGAGGGAGAGCGGCTATCTCCGAACCATTGCCGCAGAGAGTAACTGCACGGGGCGGCAATAAGGTTTCTGGATAGCACACATCTGCGTGACCGCTTACTACACTGCGTCATCTATGTTCTGCACTGCATCAAGCATGCGCTGCTTCCTATTCTTCATTAGGCTCAAAAGTAAGTCGTTCGCGTGTTCGTTCGACTTTGTTACTATATTTTTCTTGCGTATATTCTGAAGTATGATAAGTAGCCTGCTGTTGATAGTAAGTTTTGCATCACTAGTTTATTGTATTTGTCTCCTGGTAAAATTTGGAATTAAAATATTACCCACATTTACATCACAAGCACCCAACACCTCGTAGAGTCCAAAGCTTCAACTCAAAGAGTTCAGGAAGACCAACCATCCACACTTGATTAGCTACTATGGACTTCACCAAAACATGGTCTATGTCCTCCGGTACCTCTTCACAAACATCAAAAAACACTAAGATAATGGGAGCAAATTCCTTGAGACAAGAAGTTCATTGAACCCGATTCTTATCCGCTGAATGGTTTATCTATAATTCGGGCTTCCTCGGTTAGTAGCTAGAGATAGAGATGGTATGAGGAGGGTTCTAGCTAGTCACGCGCGCACGCACACATGCGTATTAGCGTATTTTCACGTGAAAATCGCGTGACTTGCGAGCGCGACCGAGATGTGACATGGCGCTCCACTTGGTAGACCAAGTCCATCTTTACTTTTGCTGAACTCTACACCACTCTCTCTCTCTCTCTCTCTTTGTGTGTGTTTGAATGAGATTCAAACGTTTGAATTTGAGGCTTTATTGGGGTTTTGAAGACAGGCAATTACTAGTGGATAAATGGCTGGTTAAATGTGTCAGTTACCAGTGGGTAAATAGTTATTTTAATCATGTCAGTTATAAGTCTGTCTATTTCTATGTCTGGAGACGTCCAGAGTATGGGAGAGAATCTCACTGCCTCAATTTTCTTCTTTTTTTGTGATCTTGTGCTTTTGTACTATGCTGTGTGAACTTCTCCAACCTTTCTTCCTAGTGTGCACCTGGACGGAGGGAGAGCGGCTATCTCCGAACCATTGCCGCAGAGAGTAACTGCACGGGGCGGCAATAAGGTTTCTGGATAGCACACATCTGCGTGACCGCTTACTACACTGCGTCATCTATGTTCTGCACTGCATCAAGCATGCGCTGCTTCCTATTCTTCATTAGGCTCAAAAGTAAGTCGTTCGCGTGTTCATTCGACTTTGTTACTATATTTTTCTTGCGTATATTCTGAAGTATGATAAGTAGTCTGCTGTTGATAGTAAGTTTTGCATCACTAGTTTATTGTATTTGTCTCCTGGTAAAATTTGGAATTAAAATATTACCCACATTTACATCACAAGCACCCAACACCTCGTAGAGTCCAAAGCTTCAACTCAAAGAGTTCAGGAAGACCAACCATCCACACTTGATTAGCTACTATGGACTTCACCAAAACATGGTCTATGTCCTCCGGTACCTCTTCACAAACATCAAAAAACACTAAGATAATGGGAGCAAATTCCTTGAGACAAGAAGTTCATTGAACCCAATTCTTATCCGCTGAATGGTTTATCTATAATTCGGGCTTCCTCGGTTAGTAGCTAGAGATAGAGATGGTATGAGGAGGGTTCTAGCTAGTCACGCGCGCACGCACACATGCGTATTAGCGTATTTTCACGTGAAAATCGCGTGACTTTGCAGCGACCGAGATGTGACATGGCGCCCACTTGGTAGACCAAGTCCATCTTTACTTTTGCTGAACTCTACACCTCTCTCTCTCTCTCTCTCTCTCTCTCTCTCTTTGTGTGTGTTTGAATGAGATTCAAACGTTTGAATTTGAGGCTTTATTGGGGTTTTGAAGACAGGCAATTACTAGTGGATAAATGGCTGGTTAAATGTGTCAGTTACCAGTGGGTAAATAGTTATTTTAATCATGTCAGTTATAAGTCTGTCTATTTCTATGTCTGGAGACGTCCAGAGTATGGAAGAGAATCTCACTGCATCAATTTTCTTCTTTTTTTTGTGATCTTGTGCTTTTGTACTATGCTGTCTGAACTTCTCCAACCTTTCTTCCTAGTGTGCACCTGGACGGAGGGAGAGCGGCTATCTCCGAACCATTGCCGCAGAGAGTAACTGCACGGGGCGGCAATAAGGTTTCTGGATAGCACACATCTGCGCGACCGCTTACTACACTGCGTCATCTATGTTCTACACTGCATCAAGCATGCGCTGCTTCCTATTCTTCATTAGGCTCAAAAGTAAGTCGTTCGCGTGTTCGTTCGACTTTGTTACTATATTTTTCTTGCGTATATTCTGAAGTATGATAAGTAGCCTGCTGTTGATAGTAAGTTTTGCATCACTAGTTTGTTGTATTTGTCTTCTGGTAAAATTTGGAATTAAAATATTACCCACATTTACATCACAAGTACCCAATACCTCGTAGAGTCCAAAGCTTCAACTCAAAGAGTTCAGGAAGACCAACCATCCACACTTGATTAGCTACTATGGACTTCACCAAAACATGGTCTATGTCCTCCAGTACCTCTTCACAAACATCAAAAAACACTAAGATAACGGGAGCAAATTCCTTGAGACAAGAAGTTCATTGAACCCGATTCTTATCCGCTGAATGATTTATCTATAATTCGGGCTTCCTCGGTTAGTAGCTAGAGATAGAGATGGTATGAGGAGGGTTCTAGCTAGTCACGCGCGCACGCACACGTGCGTATTAGCGTATTTTCACGTGAAAATCGCGTGACTTGCGAGCGCGACCGTGATGTGACATGGCGCTCCACTTGGTAGACCAAGTCCATCTTTACTTTTGCTGAACTCTACACCACTCTCTCTCTCTCTCTCTCTTTGTGTGTGTTTGAATGAGATTCAAACGTTTGAATTTGAGGCTTTATTGGGGTTTTGAAGACAGGCAATTACTAGTGGATAAATGGCTGGTTAAATGTGTTAGTTACCAGTGGGTAATAGTTATTTTAATCATGTCAGTTATCAGTATGTCTATTTCTATGTCTGGAGACGTCCAGAGTATGGGAGAGAATCTCACTGCCTCAATTTTCTTCTTTTTTTGTGATCTTGTGCTTTTGTACTATGCTGTGTGAACTTCTCCAACCTTTCTTCCTAGTGTGCACCTGGACGGAGGGAGAGCGGCTATCTCGAACCATTGCCGCAGAGTAATCGCACAGCGGCAATAAGGTTTCTGGGTAGCACACATCTGCGCGACCGCTTACTACACTGCGTCATCTATGTTCTGCACTGCATCAAGCATGCGCTGCTTCCTATTCTTCATTAGGCTCAAAAGTAAGTCGTTCGCGTGTTCGTTCGACTTTGTTACTATATTTTTCTTGCGTATATTCGGAAGTATGATAAGTAGCCTGCTGTTGATAGTAAGTTTTGCATCACTAGTTTATTGTATTTGTCTCCTGGTAAAATTTGGAATTAAAATATTACCCACATTTACATCACAAGCACCCAATACCTCGTAGAGTCCAAAGCTTCAACTCAAAGAGTTCAGGAAGACCAACCATCCACACTTGATTAGCTACTATGGACTTCACCAAAACATGGTCTATGTCCTCCACTACCCCTTCACAAACATCAAAAAACACTAAGACAATGGGAGCAAATTCCTTGAGACAAGAAGTTCGTTGAACCCGATTCTTATCCGCTGAATGATTTATCTCCAAGTTAGTCACGGTACGAATGGGACAAAATAAAATTTGCCTACATATCAGACCTCAGACCTTTGAAGCTGGAGCTGAGCGAGGATATATTCTTAGACTCGAAATAACTCGGCACTCGCATTGGTGAAATAAAGTAAAATAGATAAGCAATAAAAAAACCATTCTTATTCTCCACGGAAGATAGGTAAGCTTATGATGAGCGAAAAAAAGACATATTAGTAATATAGTCCTATGATCATTTCCCGTGTCCCATAGCTAAAGAAATAAAAATCTCAGGGACTTATTTCCTCAAATAATCTTGAAGATGATATATGTATATCCAACACAATTAATTCTTGCAAACCTTTACACAATATTTTGATGTTAGCATATGTAAAATGAATTCTCTCTAAAAATAGATTCTCCTCAATGGACAAATCTCGAGACAATATCTCATCCATTTTTCATGCCCCTAAGCTAACAAAATCCAAACAATTGGACTTATTTTCTCACCAAATATCAAAGCTCTTATATGTATATCTAGAATAATTAATTGTTGCCACCATTGAAGATATCGATGCTGATATATACATATCTGGAATAATTAATTATTCCCACCATTGAAGATATCGACACTGATATATACATATCTGGAATAATTAATTGTTACCTACCTTTATAGATGTACAATAAATTGTATCTAGGAAAGTAACTTGCCCGCCTATATATATACCGGTGTTCCTTGTACGAAATCTAAACATGTAGAGGCTTTCCTTCAAAAATTTCTTTGTAACTTATTTCCTCAGCATAGAGCGACTCAATTCTTGCTGTAGCATGTGGCAAGTCATGTGCCTCTTACATCTATTACTTCTGTTGTTCGTGGTTTGTTCAGATCAAGTGAGTGCAGCATCACGGTGTTATGATCCATATCCTAGGAAGTTAATACCAACGGGGAAACAGTCGTCCTCAAATAGTACCTCGCCACTCAGAAAGGGTTTCATGAATTCCATTGAAGTTCGTAATGGTGGAGATAATATATACCATGTAAGTTAAATATTGTCGATTTCTCTACAAGATTTAAGGTTAAAACAATTAGGTCAGAACTTTACATTTCTGTGGTATGTCATTCAATCAAAATCTTAACATCATATATGACACATGTTGTGACTACTGGCCAAACAGTAGAGAAGGGGACTAGTAGAAGAGGAAGAGAGGAGCCAGATCTGTGTGGGAGAGTTGGTAAGAATGAGAGGATGTCCCCTCTTTGCCCCTCCTGGGGGTTTATATATATGAGTGGGGTAGAATGTGAAATTCCCATTCTACCCCTTAGTACTTACAAGGGATAAGGGTACATTGGTATATTTACACTGGTATATTCCTCTACACTATTGGGCCTATTACATGTTGGACTAGTTGCACGGCCCAGTCGCGGGGGGTTGGGCCACCCCCACGACAGGTACTCTCTCGACAGCAAACGCTGAGGTCCCGATGGGCGAGCTGACACGATCAACTATCCCAGCCCCCCGTTCCCCGGCAGCAAGCGCAAGGGTGCCGACTAGTGAGCCGATGCAACTGGTAGTTTGTAGACCCCATAGGCACTGCCTACGAGGCGCATGGCGAAGTCGAGCGCCGAAGACGTGTCGTCAAGCGCCGAAGACGTGCTGTCTCGCCGAGGCGATGCCTACGAGGCGACGGCGGTCGAAGCGCCAAGGCGTGTCGTCAGCGCCAAGACGTGCGTGCCGAGCACCAAGACGTGCGCCGAGCACCGAAGACGTGCCGTCCCGCCGAGGCGATGCCTACGAGGCGGACAGCGAATTCGAGCGCCGAAGACATGTCGTCGAGCGCCAAAGACGTGTCGTCCCGCCGAGGCGATGCCTACGAGGCGGACGGCGAATTCGAGCGCCGAAGACATGTCGTCGAGCGCCAAAGACGTGCCGTCCCGCCGAGGTGATGCCTACGAGGTGGACAGCAAAGTCGAGCGCCGAAGATGTGTCGTCAAGCGCCGAAGACGTGCCGTCCCGCTGAGGCAATGCCTACGAGGCGGACGGCAAAGTCGAGCGCCGAAGACGTGCCGTCACGCCGAGGTGATGCCTACGAGGCAGACGGCGAAGTCGAGCGCTGAAGACGTGTCGTCAAGCGCCGAAGACGTGCCGTCCCGCCGAGGCGATGCCTACAAGGCGGAAGGCAAAGTCGAGCGCCGAAGACCGCCGAGGCGATGCCTACGAGGCGGACAGCGAAGTCGAGTGCCGAAGACGTGCTGTCTCGCCGAGGCGATGCCTACGAGGCGGAGGGCGAAGTCGAGCGCCGAGGACGTGTCGTCAAGCACTGAAGACATGCCGTCCCACCGAGGCGATGCCTACGAGGCGGACGGCGAAGTCGAGCGCCGAAGACGTGTCGTCAAGCACCGAAGACGTGCCGTCCTGCCGAGGCGATGCCTACGAGGGGGACGGCGAAGTCGAGCGCCGAAGACGTGTCGTCCAGCGCCGAAGACGTGTCGTCCCGCCGAGGCGATGCCTACGAGGCGGACGGCGAAGTCGAGCGCCGAAGACGTGTCGTCAAGCGCCGAAGACGTGCCGTCCCACCGAGGCGATGCCTACGAGGCGGACAGTGAAGTCGAGCGCCGAAGACTTGTCGTCAAGCGTCGAAGACGTGCCATCCCGCCGAGGCGATGCCTATGAGGCGTAAGGCGAAGACAGTGCCCGCGGAGTGCGGGCGCTTGCGGCGCAGGCCGAGGGCGCTACGCACGCCAAGGTAAGGAGGCAGAGCCGCTGGTCCCCTACCCTCAAAAACAGTGCCCGCGGAGAGCGAGCGCTTGTGGCGTAGGCCGAGGGCGCTACGCATGCCGAGGTGAGGAGGCGGAGCCGCCGTTCCCCTACCTTCAAAACCAGTGCCCGCGGAGAGCAGGCGCTTGTGGCGTAGGCCGAGGGCGCAACGCACGCCGAGGTAAGGGGGCGAAGCTGCCGTTCCCCTACCTTCAAAACGAGTGCCCGCGGAGAGCGGGCACTTGTGGCGTAGGCCGAGGGCGCTACGCAGGCCGAGGTAAGGAGGCGGAGCCGCCGTTCCCCTACCTTCAAAACAGTGCCCGCGGAGAGCGGGCGCTTGTGGCGTAGGCCGAGGGCGCTACGCACACCGAGGTAAGGAGGCGGTGCCGCCGTTCCCCTACCTTTAAAAGACAGTGCCTGCGGACAGCGGGCGCTTGTGGCGTAGGCCGAGGGCGCTATGCACGCCAAGGTAAGGAGCCGAGGTAAGGGGGCGGAGCCGCCGTTCCCTTACCTTCAAAACTAGTGCCCGCGGAGAGCGGGCGCTTGTGGCGTAGGCCGAGGGCGCTACGCACGCCGAGGTAAGGAGGCGGAGCCGCCGTTCCCCTACCTTCAATAAAGTGCCCGCGGAGAGCGGGCGCTTGTGGCGTAGGCCGAGGGTGCTACGCACGCCGAGGTAAGGAGGCGGAGCCGCCGCGGAGGGCGCTACGCACGCCGAGGTAAGGAGCCGAGGTAAGTGGGCGGAGCCGCCGTTCCCCTACCTTCAAAACCAGTGCCCGCGGAGAGCGGGCGCTTGTGGCGTAGACCGAGGGCGCTACGCACGCCGAGGTAAGGAGGCGGAGCCGCCATTCCCCTACCTTCAAAAACCAGTGCCCGCGGAGAGCGGGCGCTTGCGGCGTAGGCTGAGGGTGCTACGCACGCCGAGGTAAGGAGGCGGAGCCGCCGTTCCCCTACCTTCAAAACCAGTGCCCGCAGAGAGCGGGCGCTTGTGGCGTAGGCCGAGGGCACTACACACGCCGAGGTAAGAAGGCGGAGCCGCCGTTCCCCTACTTTCAAAAACCAGTGCCCGCGGACAGCGGGCGCTTGTGGCGTAAGCCGAGGGCGCTACGCACGCCGAGGTAAGGAGGCGGAGCCGCCGTTCCCCTACCTTCAAAAACCAGTGCCCCCGGAGAGCGGGCACTTGTGGTGTAGGCCGAGGGCGCTACGCACGCCGAGGTAAGGAGGCGGAGCCGCCGTTCCCCTACCTTCAAAAACCAGTGCCCTAAGAGAGCGGGCGCTTGTGGCGTAGACCGAGGGCGCTACGCACACCGAGGTAAGGAGGCGGAGCCGCCGTTCCCCTACCTTCAAAAACCAGTGCCCACGGAGAGCGGGCACTTGTGGCGTAGGACGAAGGCGCTACACACGCCGAGGTAAGGAGGCGGAGCCGCCGTTCCCCTACCTTCAAAAACTCGCGCCGCACTCCCTGGTGCAACGCGCGCGAGGTCGCGATATCCTGGTGGTGCGTCGCTAAAGCGATGCACTCCCTGGTGTCTTGGCCATCATGCAGTTTTTTATACTCCGTAGAGTGCGTGGGATCAACATCCACGTCTTACTTATACTCCGTAGAGTGCGTGGGATCAACATCCACGTCTTATTTATACCCCGGAGAGTACACATATGGACGACACCCATGCGTGCGCGGGATCCGCGTCTTGTTTATACTCAGTAGAGTGCGCAGGGACAACATCCGCGTCTTATTTATACTCCATAGAGTGCACGCGGAGGCGTCCCCCCGCGCGTCTTTGTTTATACTCGTACCCGTGGCTTTGCCCACCGAGTGGTTTTATCCACGGAGAGTGCGCGCGCGAACGCATGTCTTTGTTTATACTCATACCCGTGGCTTTGCCCACCGAGTGGTTTTATCCATGGAGAGTGCGCACGTGAACGCGTGTCTTTGTTTATACTCATACCCGTGGCTTTGCCCACCGAGTGGTTTTATTCATGGAGAGTGCGCGCATGAACGTGTGTCTTTGTTTATACTCATACCCGTGGCTTTGCCCACCGAGTGGTTTTATCCATGGAGAGTGCGCGCGCAAACGTGTGTCTTTGTTTATACTCATACCCGTGGCTTTGCCCACCGAGTGGTTTTATCCATGGAGAGTGCGCGCGCGAACGCGTGTCTTTGTTTATACTCCGTAAAGTGCGTGGGATCAACATCCACGTCTGATTTATACTCTGGAGAGTACGCGTAAGGACAATGTCCATGTGTGCGCGGTATCTGCGTCTTGTTTATACTCCGTAGAGTACGCCAACGCCCGAAGCGATCGTGCGATTTAAAACCAAAACGAGGACCAAAACAGGGGCATCGAAGGAATGGCCGAAGGCTTGCGGCAACAAAACGCTCTAGAATGCAGCACCAGGAACGCATTAGATGCTACGGGAGCCCGGAACAGGCCAAAACTGGAGAAGCAAATACGGCCAAATCAAATGCTCTCAGAATGGAACTACAAATGCAATAAACAACATGCTGCATAACCGCTTCCTTAAAGCCATGCGCGCTGGAAATGCGGCGAGAATTTAGTAAAGCCCCACACATAATCATATGCAGTACGTACCGAGCAGGACGGTGGCGACGTGGAGACCCCACAGGTGCGGGGACCCTGGCATCCTCTCCATCCCGTGTGGGGACGTGGCGTACGAGCCATGCATGTGCGCAGGCCATGCTTGCAATGCAACCTGGGTGCATACATGCGACGGGTGTATACGCTTTGCACATATACGCCTGATCTTCTCGTGTATGCAATGTAACATGGCTGTTGCTGGAACCAAGTTTGAAGGCCGTCGAAGTCGCCTCGAGGCCAAGCGGAGCCCGCCGAAGTCGTCTCGAAGCCGAGCCGAAGGCCGGCGACGTCGTTGCGGGGCTCGAATCACGCGTGGGCGGCGCAAAGACCTCATCTTGGGAGCTTGCAACCACTGTGTGCATGCGTACCCAGGGAATGGATGCGCGTGTCTTCGGTAAAGCAAAGGCGCGGCTTGGTGCGGAAGCTTTGACAGGCTCCATGATGATGGGGTCCAGCGCGGAGCCGTTGGCGCAGATCTCACAGGCGCGGAGGCACGGATGGGGTCGGTGGTGCCCAGATGTGCTGAAAGCCCGCACGTAGGGGTCGACGCCTGTATGCACCCACGCTGCAGGGTAGTGCGAGCCTTTCCGCTGGCTTCCGATGACTTCCCGTGGGCGGAGGCCTTGTGTTCGGCCTCTCGTGCAGCGCACGGATAGGAACCTGGCTTGTGAAGGTACTGCAGCGTCTATTGCTCTTGGAGCCAGTGCCTGTGTTCACCCCCTCGGCGACGTTTCGCATGGAGACGACTTCGGACGGCTCGGCGAAGGCTCGATGCGGAGTCTCTGGGGCCAGAGGCGGTTTGCGGACGCCGTGCGGAGTCGGAGCCCAGGTCGCAGACGCCGTGCGGAGGCCGACGTCGCCCTGCGAGGTCCGTTGCGCAGAGTCGAAGGCCGGGTCGCGGACGCCGTGCGGAGGCCAACGTCGCGCCTGCGAAGTCTGCCGCGCGGAGTCGAAGTCCAGGTCGCGGACGCCGTGCGAAGGCCGATGTCACTCTGCGAGGTCCGTTGCGTGGAGTCGAAGCCCAGGTCGGGGGCGCCGTGCGGAGGCCGACGTCGCCCTGCGAGGTCCGTTGCGCGGAGTCGAAGCCCGGGTCGCGGACGCCGTGCGGAGGCCAACGTCGCGCCTGCGAGGTTTGCTGCGCGGAGTCGAAGCCCAGGTCGGGGGCGCCGTGCGGAGGCCGACGTCGCCCTGCGAGGTCCGTTACGCGGAGTCGAAACCCAGGTCGCGGACGCCGTGCGGAGGCCAACGTTGCGCCTGCCAAGTCTGCCGCGCGGAGTCGAAGCAAGTCCGTCCTAGCGAAGTCAGTGGCGAGGGCTGCCCGCATCTGTTCTGCGCTACGAGCTCACTTCTAGTCATGAAGACTGGACCACCTCGACGTGGTTGACAGGCTGCTTTAGGAGGCTGGCGATGGCGAGGCAGTACTTCGTACCACACCGCGCGCTCTGGTTCATACGCTTGGTGGGGACCCCAGAGGAGTCGGAGGAGACCTCGGGGAAGCCGGCGGAGACTCCAGGGGACTCCGGTGGGACTTGGTGGAGCCTTCGGAGAGATCATGGAGCCAGTGATCCGATGCCTGCATGCATGGGGGGCGGATGGACGCACAGGGTTTGTGCATGCGTGAGTTGATGGATATTTTATGCACATGTGCTGGTGCCCGCGGGCCTGCAACTAGGCCTACACACATGCATACGCCTGGGCGGTTGCGTCATATGCACGCATGCACGGCAGCTCGACGTTACGCGGAGGCCCAGTGCGGAGGCTTGACGTCGCCGAAGCGAGCGGAGACCGGATCCCGCCTTCTGCAGCGCGGACACGAGCGAAGGACTCGCGCTGCGTACCCGGCTCGGGGGCTCGAGGGCTCGAGCGGAGTAGAAGTCTAGTTCGAACGCTTCGTGCATGCATGGAAAGATTTGTATGCACGGAAGGTTTCGCATGCATGGCAATGCACAAAGTCTACGTGCATGCATGGACACGGATGGCGTTTACGTACGCGTGCATGAGTAAATACTTGGCCGGATCATGCATATAGACGCAAAGGATACGAAATGACCACCTGGATACGGGCGTGATGACGTCGCTGAGCTCTCGCTGGCGATGCGGAGCCACCGCACTCCATAGGCCACCTCGCAGTGTAGACCGCGCTGAGACGAGCGGCCAAGTCCTCCAAGGCTTCGTCTGCGCGGGGTCCGGGGCCGGGTCTTCGACGGAGCGGAGCCCGCAGCGCGAAGGCGGCCTCGCCTGCGCGTATTTCGTGCTTGCACATGTGAAGACCTCGATCTATGCATACGTACGTGAAGTTTCTACCCGAGCCGCTGCCTACTTCTTTGCTGCGTGGATCGGGGACTCGACGTCGTGCGGAGACTCGGCGTGGAGACGCGGTACCCTGGCCGTATGAATCCTGCTTCAAGCCATCCACAACACCGCTTCTCCAATCAGATCTGCCAGATCTACGGCGCTCACGACGATGGATTGATGGATTTTTGGTAGTGTCTTCTGCTCTATCCATCGGGATCCAGCACGCAAGATGTATCCCCGCCTGGCCATGGTGACTCTTCTTTACGCGACTTCTTGCCCAGTCCCCACGGACGGCGCTATCTGTTGTGGCTACTGGCCAAACAGTAGAGAAGGGGACTAGTAGAAGAGGAAGAGAGAAGCCAGATCTGTGTGGGAGAGTTGGTAAGAATGAGAGGATGTCCCCTCTTTGCCCCTCCTGGGGGTTTATATATATGAGTGGGGTAGAATGGGAAATTCTCATTCTACCCCTTAGTACTTACAAGGGATGAGGGTAGATTGATATATTTACACTGGTATATTCCTCTACACTATTTGGCCTATTACATGTTGGACTAGTTGCACGGCCCAGTCGCGGGGGTTGGGCCACCCCCACAACAACACACATAAATTAGACCTACAGATAATTTACTAATTAAAGGCAGCCTCAACTCTCAAGTTGTGTTATTTACTTATGTGCTTGTGTTATCTTTCCACAGTGGGCTATTTATAAGTCAAACACATATGATACATCTGTGCTTACCGGTGGCATGGCAACATTTGATGTCTATGGTTTGCCAAATTTGAAGAGTAGTGACCAAAGGATCTCATCAGCAATTTGGGTAATAAACTCAGAAAGGTTGCCTGATTACATTGTTATACAAGCCGGGTGGACGGTAAGCTATTTTCCCAACATTTACACAAACATAATAAATTTGTAATAGTAACTACCATTTTACATCAAATTCTCAATTGTTTTTTATTCTATGCAGGTTGACCCATCTGTATATGGTGATACCAAAACACATTTTTTTACACATTGGACGGTACTTAGTTGACTTTTCATATTGCTTAGTTACATGTATCACGTTTATCGTAATATCATGCATAGTTTACAATCTTACATTTTGTACAAATAGCTTGATGATTCTAGATCAACTGGATGCTATAACTTGGCCTGTGATGGTTTTGTTCCGGTAAACAATGCTCCTATTACTCCAGGAGATACTCTAGAGAAAATTAATGGCCAGCTTAAGATCACAATCAAGATATTCAAGGTATGTAATTTAAGATATTGATGCGCCCCCACCCCCAAATATTATTTACTTGATGTCAACATTTTCCCTAAAGAATTTTTTGGTCTACATTTTTTTATGTACAGATGATTGTGTGTAACAACCCAGCTTGACATGAGCCCAGAATGTCATCACTAACTCCCCTCCTTCCCAAATTAAGCTATCTTTCACAAACTACTAACATCAATACATTGATCAAGGTTTCACAAAATACTCACTTAGGCATAAATATGATGATATCGAATAAAACAAATCATAACATTGAATTGAAATAATAGCAATAACGTAGATAATCCAATTATTGAGACTAACCAATGACAATTTATTTGATTCCAACCATACTAATAGCTCTATGTTCTAAAGGAACTTATTAACCAATTGCATGAGCTTGCATAAATAAAATCACGAATAATGAATGTTTATTGTCTAATCTCATAAGTGAAACAACACCAGTGCATGAATTGATTTTTAGCTACTCCCTCCCCATGCATGGCGCCTTCAACGTTCACCTAAAAAGAACAGTATAATCAAGGGTGAGTCCATGACTCAGCAAGCATATAATAAAATAATAAACGGTATTAGAATATGTCACCAAGTATTCATGTCAATTTACAACTAAATATGTCACCAAGTATTTATGTCAATTTACAACTATCTTATTTTTATTTATCTTTTCATTAATACCATGCATATATCTCATCATTTCATTTATCTTTTCATAAATGCCATGCGCATGTCTCATCATCTCTTTTGCTTATACCGATATAGCAGAGCGTAACACCAATCGGTGTCCACCTAGACTGTCCTCTTTCATGCGAGGGCTTCAACCTATTCTCTTTCATACAGGGACCTCAAGCCCGTCCTTTTTCATATGGGGACATTACCTTCACTCCGGTGGAGTGCCTAACAAAGTTGGTCTTACTACACCCACTTCCATGGGTCGCCCATACAAAGTAGGCTGTAGAGACCCATACAGGCCACCTCTTTCTATCATAAATGATCATTATGTAAATACAACTATTTTCTCTACATTAATCATTTATCAACATTAATCATTTATTGTCAGCTCCATTTAATCTATCATCATATGAGCATTATAGAAAGCAAGTTCAAACATGAAAACTAGCATGTGAAGTATTTTATTAATATAAAACAGCAAGAGCAAACAACCCGTGTTACCATTTTATCATGCACTTGCCTTTTCTAACCACGTGGTATGGATTGGTGTGAAGACGATGCCAACTCCGAAGTTACTCCTCCTACAGTAAATACTAGTCTCAACAACATACCACAACAATACATAAACATCAAATAAACAACATTACTTCTATGTGTTTCCCAATCCAACAATCCCTTTTTTTACCAGGCAGTCCTCCCCTGCTGTCTTGGTAATAAAAATATCATAACTCTCAATTCAGAGGCCCTATCATGGTAAACAATATAAGTTCTGGGCAAGGGTGGTGGCTAGGGTTTGATAGCATTTCCCCCACTCCCTACTCTCCTTAAAAAGGCTCAACCCAAAGCCCCAACCGTGAAAGACTCCATCATTGCTACGAACCGAACCCCCAATCTTTCTCCCCCAACCCCCTATTCCATTTTTCTTAACTCCTTTTCCGTAATCACAATTAGGACCTATAGGGTATTTACAAAATATTACATTGTGTCATTATTTGACACTCTAGTTTTTCATTGAATCACTTATGTTTAGTTTGTGATATGCAAATTGTTAGCATTCATTGATAATAAAGGCTTTGAATTTCAACCATTTAAAACTACTTGTGTATATTGGTGGTTAATTCAATTAGATTGAGTTTTTACTGTTATCATGCAGAATAAAGATGATGGTGATTGGTGGCTACACTTTGGGTATGATAATAACAATCTTCGCCCAGTTGGATTTTGGCCAAAGAGTATTTTATCTAATTTGGCAGAACATGCAAATGGTATATTTTGGGGTGGTATCACACAATCTCATGCTGGGGATGCTAGTCCTGCAATGGGCAATGGGCAATGGCCTGGGAAAAATTCAGCAACTGTTCAAGATATCAAATATGTTGACACTAATGGCCAAGGCTATGAACCTGCTCCTTGGCCTACTGGCCTTAATGCTTATGCAAGCCATAAGAAATGCTATCAAGTTAGTCCATTTCTCCATGATATGTTTTATTATGGAGGACCTGGTGGTTGTACTAAGTAGTATGGTTTTGTAATATATGAAATCTGAATAATAAAATAAGCACCAATACTGCGCCATCTAGAATGGGATCGCTTGGAAGTACTGACTGACTTTTCTACCAGCGTGGTGCCTTCACCTCATCGCCCTTACCGTCGCTCGCTTTGTCCAGATCCACCTCCGCCTACATTAGTTTTTTCATGTTACTTACACTCATCTCCAGACCAGTTCTCACAGATTGTAACACCTCACCGATCCTCTGGGCCTAGAGTGCTACCATTATTATATAATAATATCATTTCATTTTTGAACAACTGCTAATTATTTTAAGCAAACTCTACTTTACCTGAACAAGCAGTTAATCCAACTCAACACATCATATCAAAACCAATGCTTAAGTGAGCAGTGACGACTCTACGCATATATCCTGACTCTGGCATAAAATACCCGGAGTTGAGGACCCGTCATGCAGGTACCAAACCCCCATTCTTTTTCTCCTCTTTTCTTTTCTTTCTTTCTTTTTTTCTCCATTCCTTTTCTTCTCTCTTCTTTTTTTCTCCCTCTCCTGCATTTGGTTTGGCCGAACGGCCTTACCCCTCCTCATTCTCTCCACTCAGGTTGGATCCAGGGGTCGGGGTGTTCCCCGCGCAGCCGGCCTCCGGTCGTTGGCCGTGGGCTCTCCACCGTTCCCCCCCAAAAGCTGTGCCTCCTCTTCCTCTCTCCCTCAGCTCTCCACTAGTAATCTCGGCCGGCTATGAGGTAAGGTGAAGAGAAAGGCTTGCTAGTTGTCGGCTGAGGATTGGCAAGGATCGTGGATGACGATGGTGATGGTCGTGTGGGGGTTCAGATGGTCCCTTCTCTTGCCATCATGGTCAACCACGCCCTTGCTCCTCCTCCTTCAGGCTTCCTCTTCCCCACCTCACCTCTGCTTGGCTGTGAGGCTTGCTCTTCGGTTGGGGGAAAGAAATGGGCTCTGTTTGCTCTGTGTCTTAGTAGACAAAGAGATGAGAAGTGGTTTGTTTCCTCCGAATGAATTCTTGACTGAGGGAAGAAAAATGTGCGCTGTGCACATAGGTGGCTGATGGCTTAAGAAGGGCTTCGGTTGGCTTCTCTACTACCCTGTGCAATGACCAGATTACCCTTCACTCATCACCTCACTCCCTCTTAAGTCTGAGGGCTTTAAGGACGTTTTGGCCCATGGGGGCTCTGTGATGTTGGCTTTTCTACTGCGGCAGGTAAGACGGTAAAAGTGGGCGTTGGCTAAATTTACTATCGAATGATGAAGCCCACAATAGTGAGAGGTGCCGACCGGCCCCGAACGATCTGGGAACCTCTGAGAGCGCTACTTTTATTTGGCATTACAAAGCCGATGGGTCTGACAACAAAACTCTACTTTCTAATTTCCTTTATTATCCCTTGGATTATTTTATTTTTTATTTTCCTTCCCTTTGCATTTTAGTGGTATTACACAGATGGACATGCAAAACTCTAATGCTGATGATCAAATGTTTCTTCCGATGTATATAAAAATGAAACTTCTCTCAGGACTATTAGAAAGAAACCAACTTAGTCTACGAACTGGGATCAAATAGAGGGCGTCCCTTTCGGAAAATAGTGGCTGACATGCCTGTTTTCAGTTCAAAAATTCAAATGGTCATATCTTTTCAATCGAGTATCCAAATCACGATCCATTTAAATCATTGTGCTCTTTACAACAAGAACTTCAAAATAAGACCCATTTGTATGCATGTCGGCTTAGTAATGATATTTTATAGTATATATTCTAGTCTACAATAAAATGTTCCATGTATTATTTTCTAATGTTCAAGTAGTTCATATACGATCTTCCGTGAGTATTTTTTGAATTTAGTAAGGGGAGAAAATCCGGTGGGTGTTGGCAACAATATTAATTAATAGAACCATAATAGAAAAAAAAATGAATATGAAGAACAACAAAATAGACATACTAGGCTGCATCAACAGACTACAAGGGCTTCGAGCGATCCTCAGTGTCGACAGTGCAGAGTAATGTTAGTGTGAGAATTCAGGTTGTAGTAGTAGACTAGCAGTCGGTGCAAAGAGAACTAGCTATGGTTTGTCTTGTTCGATACTTTTAAATAATATTTGATAAGGAGAGAAATAGTACTAATAGTCTAAGACTAACAATTTTTCTTGAAATCCAAAAGGTTCCCCCAGCACTCCAGCAGTGCCAGCACCCTCTCCCTCCACTACGTATACATATTCACAGAGGCCCACTATACTTAAATCTTTGCAATAGTGGCTGCCTAGGTTTTGTGTCCTCACAACTGGGTGTAGTTTTTAGTTTAAAATGTTATTAAGTACTACCTTCGTTCACATATACTTGCCACTTTTAATTAGTTTAATTTTCACAAATACTAGCTATAACACATGCTTTCGAATGAACAATTTCCATTTTTCCCTCACTAAATTTCATGTGGTGGGCTTAGCGTATAGGGTGGGTTCTTTTAGACTGTAACTTATAGTTTTTTATTTAAAATTTTGAATTTTGTCTATTTGCGAGAGAGAATATGGAGAGATATACTCACGTACGATTTTGACCGATATAGATAAAGTCGGGACAATGTCTACTACAATCAACTTATAGATCCTATTTTAAAAAGACACTTTGTTTAAAAGCTGATTACTGGTGGACACCGCCGTAGGCTCGATCTGTGCCGAGGTTGGAGGAGGACACCGTCAACGGCTTTATCCATGCCGAGGTTCGAGGAGGATGCCGCCAGCAGCTACATTCACGCTAGGGGAGGAGGAATACACCGCCATCGGCTCGATTCGTGCCTAGGGTGGATACCGGCTCAATTCACATAGGAGTGGAAGAGGACACCATGTGAGGAGGAGGCTGAGTGATTCACCGAGCCTCTTCAAACCCTAGCCACGGCTGTTGCTGCAGCAGAGAGAGAAAGATGGACGAAAGAGAAGGAAGAAGAAAACAAAGAAGACATCAAGGGCAAATAAGAGAAGGTTTTGGAAATGCAACGGCACATAAGGGAGAGGTCACTTTGCAATGGCAGATAAGGGATTCGAAATAATTGCAATGGCATTTAAATTTTTTTTGCCTTTTATATTACTAGCTAAATACCCGTGCGCTGCTATAGAACAACAAACATGTACCAAGGCTGTCCATGTCAGAACGAAGTTATAAAAATAAATCAATGCATCACAAAACTACTACCATTTCAAATCATACTTAGTTTTTATGTATCAAAGTACCATAATAGAAAACATGAGTTAATAGTGATAAATAGTCAGACTCAGGGCCGGGAACGCTCCAACACTCCATCTACTTTGACATGATCGTGAATGATTTTGTTGCATCTACAACACAGTAGGGGGAAACAATACATGGCATCATAATCTCTGAGACTAAATAATCACGTGCTTTGACTATCCTGCAGTGGAAGGGGAGGAAGCCGTGGCGACGGGAACTCGAGGGAGTGAAGGGGGATGATCATGTGGTCTTAATCCCATGTTGGTGATGAGTAATTGACACATAGTTTGGATAGACTGAGTTTGGCTTGAGTGGTTCGAGTCAAAACGTTGCGTGGTGCAATCGTTTCAGTCGGACTTGGTCGAACGCGGTCGGACGTGTTTAGGTCGTTTATTTTTCGTTTCGATCGGGTTGGGCTTTATCATGCTAATTTTGATTACATGTATCGAGCGGTGCTATTTGATGTGTTTCTTGTCTGTGTGGTTGCAGGACATCGAGTGGAGTCGTGGCGAGACACGGATGACCGGACTAGGCGCAGGTGGCGCTGAGGTCAGAACGGTCGGGATGTGTCGAAGACGACGTAGACTCGAGGTGGAGTCGTGGCGAGGCATGGTGGACCGGACTAGGCGCAGGTGGCGCTAAGGTCAGAATGGTCGAGGTGTGCCGAAGACGGCGAAGCTGCGTGGCTTGCGAGGCAAGAAATGAGGAAGCTTCCTAGAAGGTACGCGAGGGGCGTTTTGGTGAATACGCAAAGCTGCACTAAAGGAAGTGGATTGTGGGTAAAGCGCAAAGGGTTAATGGGTAAAGCAATGGTGAACCCATTAGTGGAGGCTATAAATAGAGAGGGTGTTCTCTAGTAGTTTTTATGGATTTTAGATGGAAATGAGAGGGTGTGCAGAATTTTAGGAGGTTTGGCTTGAGTTCTTGACCCTCCAATCATGTATGGGGTTGTTAGCTACACGAGATTGAGGGAGATGAGCTGAGATGTAAACCCTATTCTAATCATGTATGTCTCCGTATCAATTTCAATATGAGAGATTTTTACTGGAGTTACTCTAGTGTTCCTTTTATTTCTCTGCTTTGATTCTTCTCTGTGCAGCTCTTTTTATTCCTTCTGCCGATTTAGTCATCTGCTCTAAATCTGCTCTATTTCCTTGCTGTTGGAAGTTTCTTCGGCAGTTATTGCTTAGCTTGTCTTCATTTCGGTTTTCCTTGTGACCGGTCTGCATTAATTAGCATCAAGTGTTGACGTTCTCAATTGAATCAATGCTTCAATACTTGGCCGAATCAATACTGCATGTTCCTTCTTTGGTTGAATGGCAAGAAAACCTCTTTTTTGCTGTTTTTCAACCTTGTTGCATGCAGTCCAGATGGCCTTGTTTTCAGATGAAGTTTTTGCTGTGTACTTGCTGGTCTAGGGTGATTGTAACCATGTCGCATGCAGTCCGAATTTCCATCTCTTTTGGTTGTTCCGGCCTGCAGTAATTCTTGACAAAAGTTGTATCATTCAGCATTTCAGCCAAAAGCTTCTAGTGCAGCCCTTTGATTGCTTGGCCGTGAGGAGCTTTTTCTTCTTATGAGTGAAGTTCTGCTTTCTTGGTTAAAAGGACAGCATTCAATCTTTCTTTTTCTGTGTACTCGGCTGGAAAAAGGAAAAGCATTCACAACAGTCAAAACCGTATGCAGTGCCATTCGGCTGCAGCTTTCTTTAGCCAATCTCTGTGATGTTCGGCAGCAATAGGGGCTCACGAAAGAAGCAAAAACAATTTCTTGGCAGCAAGAATTCCTTCGGCCAGCATGTCTTTGATTTTGATTCTTTGGCCGGCTGCTAGTTCTTGTGTTTAATGTTATCTTGGCTGTCTTTTTGGTTGGTCTGCATGCATGCTTCTTTACTGTTCTTGAGAGCTTCCATTTGCATTTTCTTTAAGCGAAGAACTCCTGTTATGGTTTTTCAGTGAGCAGTCCTTTCTCTCTTCCTAGCTCTTTAGCTAAACGGAGAAGAAAGTTCGTGTTAATTCTTAGGGGCGTTTTTCTAAAAGACGATATTCACCCCCCCTCTGTCGTCATTTCGGTCCAACAGATGGGCAAGGGAATGGAGGTGGGTGACGATGGTGGAAGGGGTGATGACACGGCGTGGGAGGATGATGGGAAGCAGCGATGCCGTTACGAGAGGAATCAATTGAGAGAGGGCCTACTTGTCGACGCGGATGGTACACGAGAGTAACGAGTACACACACACACACACACACACACACACACACACACACACACATATATATATATAGGAAGCCTTTTTTGTACTTCTAGAATATATACTATCACTTCTAATATATCACTTAAACGAATTTACACTTATTTATCACTTTCAGTATACTTAAATACTAATTCTAAGATACTTTAGTATGACTTGATTGAAAATTTTTTATGAGAGTCATTTATTTTTGATGTATACACTTTTCCATATATAAAAGTAGTACAAACACAAATTATCTATCTATCTTCTATCTAAACTAATAATCCACCAGTTCAAATTATTTTACATCCACCCAACAATTACCTGCTCCACAGTCATGACCTTAACTACGTCCACACCACAATATGCACCCAGAAATACACCATCATAAAAACATTCACACCAGATTAACTCTCCTCCATTCTCTCTCTTTACTCAACCATATCCGACGGTCATCCTTCAATGGATCTCCAGTACCTCTCCCGCGTCCCGCTCTCCTCTGCAGTCCCGCTACGCGTGGCCTCCTCCGCAGTCCCGCTCTCCTCTCTCTGATCTCCCCCACTCGCGAAATTTCCGCCATCCGCTC
This sequence comes from Dendrocalamus sinicus, assembly GCA_036346575.1. Classification (NCBI taxonomy): domain Eukaryota; kingdom Viridiplantae; phylum Streptophyta; class Magnoliopsida; order Poales; family Poaceae; genus Dendrocalamus; species Dendrocalamus sinicus. Next base: position 119,515 of record JAYEVI010000282.1, read on the forward strand.
CGCCCTCGCTCCTCCTCCGCCTCCGTCTCCCCCGCTCCTCCTCCTCCCCCGCTCAGCCGCCGCCTCCGTCTCCCCCGCTCCTCCTCCTCCCCCGCTCAGCCGCCGCCTCCTCCTCCCCCCACCCTGCGCTGCCGCCTCCTCCCCCCCCCGCGCGCCGCCTCCTCCTCCTCCCCACCCCGCGCCGCCGCCTCCTCCCCGCTCCTTCCTACCGCGCTGCCGCCCGCTGACGTGCTCCTACAGGAGAGCGTTGCGCCGCTTGGATCGGATCGGGCGGCGAGTGATCAAGGGATGGAGGCGGCGGCGGATCTGAGCGCCGCGGCGTTGGCGCTGCAGGTGGACCTCCTGCAGCTGCCGCCGGAGATCCCCGCGCCCGTGCCTTATATTGTCTTGATACGAACAGGGAGAGACAGAAGAAAATGGCGGCGGCGGCGCTCCGTCCGGCGATCCTCCGCCACATACGCCTCTCCCCCTCCCCGGCGGCGCCTCTCTCCGTGGCGGTTGCGGCGGCCCAGCCCCAAGCCCTGGCGCGGTGGCTCGCGCGGCCCATATCCTCCCACGACGCCCACCTCACCCGCGGCGAGGTCGTCGACCGCGCCCTGACATCCTCAAGAGCCACCCCAAGGTCGACCCTCCAAGGTAACAACCGCACCAACCCTAGCCCCTCCAAATCCGCATCGCGTCGCGCGCCGCGCGGTGCCCCAAACCCTAACCCTAAGAGAGCATGGTCCTTGGTGGTGGCGGTGACCCCGAGGGCGCGCCGAGAAGGATCTGGGCTGGACGGCTGGACACGGTGGAGGTGGTGATGGCGATCGAGGAGGAGTTCAAGCCGGAGATCCTCGACGGGAGGCCGACAAGATCGACTCGCCCCGCCGCCATCGAGTACGCCGCCAACCACCCCATGGCCGCTGAGTTGGGTGCATCCGAGGTGATGGTATTCTTGGTTTCGTTTCGATCGGGGATGAATAATTGGCTGGAGTGGTTCAAGGAAAATCGGTCCCCGTGCTCCCGTTGTGTTGCGGTGGATGTTGATCTTGAATGGAACATTAACGTTCTGTTCTTATGACATTACAATGTTCGATTCTTGTTCTTGCGTTTGTTACAAATGTGCCTTATATTGTCTTGATGCTCAGAGTTAACATCTTTGCTTAGTTATGTTATCCAAGTTGCAAATTTGTAGTAGGACATTGATGATACGAACACAACACTAGCTTTCAGAGATAACCTTTTTTTTATTTTGTATGATTCTGATGTAGGCTGTGGAGTCGTGGGACCAACTGCGCAAGCGACGGTACATTACTCATTGTGGTTAAAGTGTCGGCCTTTGATTTTTATTCCTATTTTGTTTTTTATATTTTGTTGTAGTTTGTTAATCGAAAACCATAAAATTTCATCTCTTTGTTTGGCGTGATGAACGGAGGTGGATGACATTGAAGCTAAGGAGGAGGATGTGAAGGATGCCAAGGCGGAGGGGCGAGAGGACGGATCAGCGGCTGCTGAAGGTGATGAAAAGAGGGGTGCCAGTAATGGTGGATTCTTGAGGGATGGGAGCTAGCGGATATCAAGGAGGATGGTGAGTAGGGGTACCATGTTCCTCAATCCTCTGCTATGTGTTGCGTTGAGTAGATCTTTGGTGTTATTTGTTTGGGCTTCTTTGGTTAAGGGATGGAGTAGATCATTAATCGACAACTAAATTTTCCTACCAATTTAACAGACTAATTTTATACTTTCACCGTGGTATTACACTATTACTGATTTACTGTTATGTTGTTGAGGACAGAGTTTTGGTAGTAACTAGATTAGCTATCTGAGCTAATTATATTTATTGTATGGTGGTAGTGTTCATATGCATCTCGATTTTACTGGTTTATCTAGGAATCTGCAATTTAATCAACATCTGAACATACAGTTTGGATTATGATTGATAAGTTTTTGCGGTATGTTGCTAGATATTGTATATTAACCCCGGGGGTTGAATAGACAAGTCCATGCTGTTCCCAGCATCCTGTCCATTTAGAAGTTGGATGGTCTGGATAAAAGCAGTGATAAATTGCGGTGCGGTTGTCTCGCAAGAAGTTTTGAATTTTTTTTCCAGCTCAAGCTTGGGCACCTGTGAATGCATGCGCTGGATGAACTTCAAGCCAGGTGTTACAAATCCTATAACGTCAATCCTGAAAGTCTTTTGACAACATTTGTGTATTGTGGTTTGCACAATCATGTGAGATTGGTTATGTGTTGTTGCAGTATGTCTTAACGCATTGTCTCGTGAAATTCTGCACCCAATAAAGTATATCTTTGAGATGCGCGTACTTGTGAAGGAGGGTATGTTCTCTCTGAATCAACTATCAAGAAGCTAGACGACGGAAGGACAAGACAGGTACTGGAATGGGACTTCAGACGGAACTTATAAATCCGTGTCATTGTGAAGTTGTAAGATTGATGACAGGAATGTTGTATTGCTGTTATGGCTGACATTGAACGTGAAGACAAGGGTGTTGCCTCACAAGGGAAGAGGTGGTTTAGCAGGAAGCATTGAGATGACCCTGTCTTCCATGAGGAAGCACCATGACGATGCACACTCTCTGAAGGTAGATGCCAAAATCCTCTTCTGTTTATGTTCCGTGGGGAGAGATGAAAATGCAAGTGCAATGCGATTTTTTTGAACTTGGTACCTATAGCAATTTTGTGCCATTTTTCAGGAAGTGACTCCATATATTTCGGCAGCAGAAATGGTTAAGAAGTTCGAGTCAGGGACTAGAGAGTTGGGCATCCCCCACAACAGATCACTTTCTCATGTTAGTATTCCTTTCCTCATTTCTGTTGTTAGATATATTGCTTTCACATTCTTATGTGTGCAGTTCGTTCCATAAAAATGCTAATTATCAACAAAATATTGCCCATACTTTTATAATTTAACATTGGGATAATTAAAAAAAAGACTGTATATGGACTGCTACTTCATTATTTTGTGAGTGCATGTTGTTCAATTTCAGATGAATTTGCCATGCAATTATATATCCATTGGAGCAATGTGGTTTACTTTTTGGAGCTATCTTTTTGAACGCCCTCCGGCCTCCGCCAGTCCGCCCGGACTAATCGCTCCGGCGGTGTACAGGTTTTTATCCTAATACCCTATTGCCTTACTGTTACATTGTTCATTTTCAGTACATTTCGGAAGTATGACAGTAAATGACTCAGTATTTGTAACTTGTATGTGCATGCAGGGAGGGATATCAAATGGTGAAATTATATACTTCAAAGTAGCTTTCAAGCCAACAGCAACTATTGGGGTAAGACATTCCAGTAATAAAAACTCTCTGTTCTTTTACAGTAATAAAACTGTACTAAAACTATTGGGGTAAGACATTCCAGTAATAAAAACTATTGATATTGAAGCAAGACCGATGCTTGTGTACGCCGCGTTGGAGGTGAGGGACTTCGATTCCTTTGCGGGGGGGTTTTTGTACCCGAGCAATCGCGAGGGATTTGAGGTGGCGGGGGGCGTTTGTTTAGATTGAGGGGATCGTGAAGCAGCTGGCGACGGCCGGGGAATGCAATGAAAAAGGAATGGAATTATGCTATTATTAAATTGAGGGTAGTTTCCTTTGGTTCTTTGATACGATTTGATGAATTGGGGATTGCCTTGTTACGCAATTAACGAGAGCACGATCCAGTTTGGTCTCAAATTTTGTTAAATTTTGGTGCTTTTATGTGGTCTGTGCAGGCTAAGATATATTGTGACGAGAATTACCTCCTCGACTTATATGTCATCCTCCTGAGATACACGAGGTGGGTTGGGCGTTGTTTATCCTGATATCTGCTCTTTAGTATCTTGTTTGAGTGTCACATCTGATGTCTGACTGGATGCAGCTTGCTGTGCAAGGCGATTCCAAAGCATCGTGACTACCACACATTCAAGTCGATAGAAGCGAAGTTCTTCCAGAATGCTTCATATAACTCCTCTGTAATTCCTCTCATGAGCTCAATAAGTATGTGTTTGTGGTTTCAAGTTGTTAAAATGTACAAGTCTATCCTGATTAGAAAGCTCATCGAGAGCCTTAAATCTATTGCTCGTAGAGTGACATAGCATTTAGGATCCTAATTGGTGATATTGAATTTTGGACGTTGACATTCCCCCCTAGCTGTTTCTCTAAGTGACTTTTTTTGGTAGAAACTCATTGATGTTCTCAATGAGCATGAGTCACTGAAGCCAATTGTGCAGTGGCAGATCACTGAGCATAACAGAGCAGGTACCGCGGAATCTAATAGTCCAAATGGGACTTATGCTGCAAGTCATAGGAAAGAGCAGCATACCCCAATCTCTTATTTGCCTCAGGTATACATGGCATTGCACACCATTCCCTACCCTGTAATATTTTGAATCATTCTAGGAAAAAGAGTTAAGTATTGTCAGCTTCTCAGGTGCTTGTTCTGGTTATGCTTTCTCATTGTTTTTCTTCTTCAGCCATTGCAAAAAATTCTTCCCTGGTAGGAGACATCAAGTTGCATCATTGCTGAGTGTCCAACCTGATAGGCAGATCAACAAATGGTATGTGTACCTCTTGGTCATGTGTTTAATAGCAATCCTTCTATGAATACTGCAACATGCATCTTTTGTTGTTGTATGTGTACAATTATTTCCCCTAGCTTCTGAACCAATGCCTATTTATAGCCTCTCGGCCAGTAGTTTTAGTGTCATTCCATAGTAATTTGCTGAAACATGATTTCAATAGAGATGTTTTTGCTCCCAGAGTGTCTTTGCTACATCTTTCACAATGTAACTTGCACTTTCTTAATTATCATATCAAGTAGCAAAGCTCATTGCAATAATATATCTGTGAACGATATCTTCCAATGTGTTCAGATGGCATATGAGCTGCATGGGTTGCTTGCTGTAAATGTTAGTATTGTGACTTGTTATTTTCTACTATGTTTCCATAGACTATAGTCATTAGAGATGTGCTATTTGCATTGTATTTGTTATCCGTTGCAACGCACGGGCACATGACTAGAATTATTATACTGGTGTCATTTGACTAGAATTGCAGCCACGGTAAATATTTTAGTGTTACTTGGACTACTTCGATTATTATACTGAGTTGTAGTTCATCCCCAGATTTGAGTAGCATAGAACTGCTAAGTTGCATATTGCTTACAAACAGGTACGAGATTAGGTGAGCACTTGCATTTGCTTGCAATTGAGGGTAGGATTCCTAGATGTCGATCCTCTATGAAAAAACGATTCTATATGTTTGCCCAATTACTCTTATCTTGAACATTTAATTTGGCAATGCAGCTGCTCGAGTGGCTTCATCGATATGCACTGGATTTTGAAATGTGACAGGTTCTATCTACTGTTATGTTGTCTATTTTATAGAAAGAAAGCAGGAATATGTTGCATGATTAGTATAACTTGGTTCGTTGGCACAGCTATCTGCTCACTTTGTTGTCAATTGTCATTCTATGGTCATACTTTGTCTGACCTAAACAATTATTTTGTATATTGTAGCCAAAGCAGATCCATGAAATCAAGGACTTTTTTCTCACCGCGAGGAGGAAGGATGCCCAATCTGTGAAGATCAAGAGGAGCAAAGATGTTGTCAAGTTCATGGTTCGCTGCAAAAAAGTACTCTTGTGTCTTTGACTCTGAGAAGGCAAACAACTTGTAGCAATCTCTCCCACCAGATTAGCAGCGGAGCTAATTTTATTTGACATGGTCTTATTTCTATTCTTATATCTGAATAGTTCATGCAGGATAAATTTTGCTTCAATTGTTTATTCTTGGTGCTGATGGGCATGCTTGTGTCTGCCAATTCGCATAATTATTTTCATTGAGCTGAGATTGTATTTGTAAGTTATATGGTGTCTCCGTGTCTGTCAAGTTGATGTCCCAGTGAAGATAAAATTTTGGCATAATTTTTGGCATTTCTAAGTTATAAAGTGTCTGCCAATTGGTATAATTTTTTTATTTCATTTTCATTGAGTTGAGATTGCATTTCTAAGCTACATAATGTCTGTCAAGTTGATGTCCCAGTGAAGATAAAATTTTGGTCCAAAGATGATTAATGACTGGTTTTAGCTTCAAGCCATCTGTCATACATCTACATAGTGTATGTATGTGTGTGTGTGTGTCTTTTAATAGAGGCACTCACGCACTCATCACAACAGGAATCAGAAGCAAGATACTGCTACCAGGTATTGAGTTGATATGAACTTTATTTACCTGGTTAGGCATCTTTTGTTAGGTATATTTTAATTTCATGCAATTTCTCTAACAGAAAAAACTTTGGCTAATGCCTAAGTTTGATTTTGCGATTGCGAGTATATTTTTTTAAGAATTGCGAGTATCCATTTTAATTAACTTGTGATGTTGGTGTGAAGATTGTAATTTTAGAGAGGGAACTTAGTACATTGAGTATTGAGTGTAGCTTTAAGAGAGGGGACTTAGTACATTGTAATTTTAGGTGACTGAAAGTATAATTTCAGGTGACTGAGAGATAAAAAACTTTTAGTCGGCTATACAATATCAAAACCGTTCCTATAATCGTATACAGTACGAATCTGCAGTGTCCAGTTCATGCTGTCTTGTTCAGCTGTCTGTATTATTTTTCTGTTTCAAGTATGGATAGTTTTGGTCGAATCCAGAGCTTGCTGATGAACTCGCATGTGAGTAAGCGTCCATTTCCTTTGTCTATCAAAAGCTGGAGGCATGCACCAGAAGTACATTGCCTGAATTCATGCGTGCGAATTGCCCCATATCATAATGCCGCGAACAATTCATTTTCTCGTGGCTCACAATCGCACAACCAGCACACATGTGACAGATCACGACCTTCTACTGTTCACTGTGACGCTTCACCTACACTCCAAATTACGAATACTGCTACTATTCTATTGTCTTTTGCCGAAATACCTTAAACGAAAATAGCCTCATGGCAATGGGGCCAAGAATGTGTGCCGAACTTACCAAGAAGAATTGACGCAAGCTTCGTATGAATTGTCTCCTTCGCTGATACATCGACAGTCTAACAGAGCAGATCCATTTTCTGAAATTATTGTTAGATGAACAGGAAGACCTTGATGAGGAAGACCTCGATGTTACCCCTAAAATTCTCATTGTAAGTGTATTTTTCTTTATCCCTTCTCTCAATTTTGGCACCTGCTAGAATGTTATGTTCTCTCAGTACGTGCTCCTGTTTCTTTGTTTTGCTGAGCCATTGAGTCATTCTACTATTTTCACACCCTCTTGTATATATATATATGGTAGTTATCTATCTTCTAAACTAATAAACCATCAGTTAAAATTATCCTACATCCACCCAACAATTACCTGCTCCACAGTCATGACCTTAACTACATCCACACCACAATAAGCACCCAGAAATACACTATCCTAAAAACGTACGCACCAAATTAACTCTCCTCTATTCTCTCTCCTTACTCAACCATATCCGACGGTCATCCTTCAATGGATCTGCAGTACCCCTCCCGCGTCCCGCTCTCCTCTGCAATCCTCCGCAGTCCCGCTACGCATCCATGCCGCCTCCTCCTCGGCTCCTTCGCATCCATGCCGCCTCCTCCTCGGCTCCTTCGCATGCAGGTCGCGACGATTCAGTTTTGCACATCGCTTCGTCTCGCGGGTACGGCCGAGCTCCGATCTTCCCGCGGCGGACGTCGCTTCATCTACGAGCTCTGAGCTCCGAACTTAGCGGTGCGGCGTGCCGTAGGTGGCGCGGAGGACGCGGCGCGGCGGACGAGACGGACACGGCAGACCAGCCTCCGCGCGATGCGGGCGCGCGACGATGTGGACGCGCGCGCGCGCGGCGGGCGGCGGGCGAGACGCGCGGCGGACCGCGCCGCGCGTGCGGCGCGCGACGCGGTGGACGCGGTGTGGCGCGCGCGTGCGGCGGGCGGACGCGGCGGACCCGCGTCCACATGGTGCGGGCGCGGCGGGCGGGCGAGACGGACGCGGCGGACCGCGTCCGCGCGGTGCGGCGCGCGCACGCGGTGAATCGCGCGCGCGGCGCGTGCGGCGAGCGGACGAGGCGGGCGCGGCGGACCGCGTCCGCGCGTGCGGGCGCGACGCGTGGACGCGCGCGGCGCGGCGCGATGCGGCGGGAGGACGCGCGCGCGGCGGGCCGGACGAGACGCGGCGGACCCGCGTCCACATGGTGCGGGGCGCGCACGCAGTGGACACGGCGGCGCGGTGCGGCGGGGAGGAACCCAATTATCCAAACAAAACATATATGGTCATTCAAAAATTGGCTTTGAAAGCAGGGAACAAAACATGTATGGCCATTCAAAAATTCGTTTGGTTGATTTCGTGTGCATCCCTAAAATGCCGCTGTGGCGTTAGCACGGACACTATACTAGTACTATAAAAAGTAGACTCTGATGAAATTTTTCATGAAACGCATGGAAGTGGCTCGATCTGTATGCATGCAGCAGCACAAAAGGCTTCAACGAAACATGGAGTATCACAAAGCTTATCAACAGTAATGAGGTATGGGAGTACATACTCCTAGGAATACAAAACAGGCTTTCTACGTATACACACACACAGATATATATCTGTGTGTGTGTGTTTTATAATTTGATGTGCTTTCTTCAGTGATTCATGCTTGTACCTGTTGAAAGTGTATTGTGTCATACTTGGACTAGTTATCATTTGACCTTATCCTACAATAAGCACCTCGTCTTATTTTTACATCATTTGCATCACGGCCAAGTCCAAACGACCTCTCAGTTTTGGTTTGAGCTTGCACATTGCGTTGGGTGCCGCAAAGGGAATTCTGTATCTACGTACTGAAGCAAACCCTCCCATATTTCACTGTGATGTGAAGGTCAGCAACATTCTGTTGGACTCCAAATTCGTCAAAAAGGTGGCTGACTTTGGTCTTTCGAGGCTTGCTCCAGTGCCAGATGTTGAAAGGACAATAGCAGCTCATGTCTCCACCGTTGTTAAGGGCACCCCGGTAAGTGTTAGTTACATCGGCAACATTACAGTTGTCGTGCTTTCTTGCAATAAAACTATATCTTTTTTTAACAGAAGTAATAGTGTATCCTTCTCATTTTGGCAGGGCTACCTTGATCCAGAATACTTCCTAACTCATAAACTGACAGACAAAAGCAATGTATATAGCCTTGGCATTGTGTTTCTAGAGATGTTGACTGCGATGAAGCTAACTGAGCATGGTAAAAACATAGCGAGAGGGATACACAATCTTCAGCTTTAAATAGTACCTTTACTTAACAATTGGAAATTGGTTGAAAATCCACATAAAGCATAGTCTGTATGTTGTTAACATGAAACTTGGTTGTGCAATCGGTGATAAGTTTTGATGAGGGGATATCAGTGGCTCAACATGTTTTGTGCTTGCTTTGAAGAAAAAACCACATATGGTTCAGCATATACAAATTAAAGTTAAAACACCAATAGTTAACTGAAAGAACTACATTTTTGCCGTTGCTATAGGTAAATAAAGCTTACCAGTCAGGCAATATTTCTGAAAGCATCGATAGCCGGATGGGCTTGTGTCCTCCAGAATGCATCGAAAGGTTCCTCTCACTAGCAACCAATTGCTGCCAGGATGAGACTGATGCTACGCCTTCCATGTCGGAGATTGTCCGTGAACTTGAGGTCATCTTGAGGATAATGCCAGAGGTGGATCTTGTTCTGCTGGAAACTCCAGAGACAGACTCAGCTGAATCGATGTCGACTTCTTCAGCAACTGGTACTTTCTGTCTCGCAAACTTCAGGCAGTGCTGATGCAAGTAGAGGCGTGCTTTTCTGATATGGTGACTCCTCGGTAATCTTGGCGTTTTCATAGTGTATTACTTGTAAATATGCAACATTGTTTTGTAACATTGTGGACTTGCCACTCCCAGGCCCCTTGTTTTGTACATTAATTAGCCTTGATGTAAACTAGAGAGTGTCACACAGGAACATTGTTGCCATTTCTTATTTGCTTTCTGGTCTGTTAATCGGCCTCCTGTGATGAACAGCTGAGGAATATTGACGTAGTTGGGTGTTCCAGAAGTTCAGAAGGTTCCAGTACACACATAACGACGAGCAATTATTCTCTCTTCCATCATGTACACTGAAGTACAGAGAAACCAACATGACAGTACTTGTGAGTTGTGACACACCATATTAGCATTATATAGAGGATTCGAATTCTCGATCGTCAAAACATTCCTTTACATGTAATCTAGGCCTACCTATGTTCAGAAGTATATTATCGGCTGCCGCAATGCAAGGGTGCTTTCGGTTTGCATCATGATTCGTGCGCCCGCCCGTCTCCGTCTTTGTATCCGGCGAGGCTCCGACAAGCTTCTTTAGGGTCGGGGTTCATCCAGATTAGGGTTTGTGGTTCACCCGGGTTAGGGTCTGGGGTTCACGGGGCCCGGATTTAGAGGGAGGCCAGGGCGGCGGGAGGACCGACGGTGGGTGGCTGCGGCAGCGGAGAGGCGAGGTGGCGGGGGCACCGCCGGCCGCGCGCTTGGTGTTCGGCGGTGGGCGGGGTCGGCAGGCGGATGCGCATGGTGCAAGGGCAGTGGGAGGCGGTGGATACAGCGGCGGTGAGCCGCCGGAGACGGGGAAGAGGGGCGTGTCACATCCCGTGTGGAAACTCCGAATCAAAAGTGGAAATCAAAGATCAAGATCGACCCACAGAGAAGCGAGAAATTTCGATATTTGACACTGAATACGTGCGCTTCTCAACTTTTAACCCCTAATTCGCACGCCTTTGGAAATTTAACCTTGTCACTGCGAATTCTTTTGATTCAAGGGATTCTCTTCATTTTCGCAGTGACAAGTGTCAAAATATAAAAGGAGAGAAAATGAGGAGAATCCTTGAATCAAAAGAATTCAGCGGAGTTAAATTTCCAAAGCCGTGCGAATTGGGGGTTAAAAGTTGAGAGGCGCACGTATTCAGTGTCAAATATCGAAATTTCTCCAGAGAAGCAAAGCAGAAATCTGGAAATTAGAAGAGGAAAATAGAGTATCGCGAGAGCTACTGGAACTAAAGCAAAACTAGGGCTACAGTATGTTAAACTTTGACGGCGTATCCCTTTTCATTCCACCACAGGAAAGTATATATATCAGTACATAATCCCCAGCATTAAAACTAAGTAGTGATTACTGTAATTACAACAAGATTAACTGAACTTAAGCATTAAAATGAGTGAGATGATCAATAACTAAGCCAGCTGTTTGTCAGGAATGATGAGAGGCGTTGATCTCTTGCTGATGGAGTAAGATCACATCTCAGCCGTCCTTCACAATTAGTATCCAACTCAACGAAACGTTATCTTCAGACTTCTCCTTCTGCCGTCTTCAGATATTGCAGATTCTGACATTTCCCTCCCCTTGAAACCATACTTGTCCTCAAGTATTCTTCTCTGGAAACCAATACTTAACAGTCTGGGAATAAAATTCTAGGAATGTACTCTTGATAAAATCAGCATCTTCCCAAGTTGTGTCTTCAGGCGGCAAATTGATCCATTGGATTAACCACTGGGTCACCAATATATCACAGCGGGGTAAAACTCTCGTTTCTAGCTTGGTCAAAAGATCTTCAATAACAGCAGCATCTTCAACTGAGGCACCATTGCTACCAGACAAGACAATTACTACCAGCAGGAAGATTGATGCAGGGTTGTGCATCTCCTCACTCAAGCCAAAGTCTTCCAGAATAGAAGTAACCAATGTGGAGAAGTAGTGTACAGCATAGGAGACACAGATACATAAATTGTAAGGTAAAATAAACCTTTCCTGCCCATTGGAAGCAATTTCATCCCCTGGAAAAGGACAATCAGCACAACAAGTAGGACTCCAAGAGCCATAAAGCTGCTATAGGAAAATGGTGCCCATTTACTAACAATGGGTGACAGGAATAGCAGAACAAATCCGATACCAAGGCAAGCTAGACGCCATTTCTGAAATTCTTCCCGAGTGGAAAAATTAAAGCTAGTAGATGTCTTATCAGCCAATTTCACATCAACATATTTGCTTCCATATGGAGGCTTTACAGCATTCCACATGCCATTTTGCAAAACTTGCCATTCACCCATCTCACATTGGCAAAAACCCTTAGAAACATTCCCATACAAGCAAATCTCTACTTTCCAATGGAATTTCTCCGGCATTGATTGAGAAACATTTATTCTGACACGTATTTGATTTGCATAGCATTGAAGATATACCCTTGGTATTCCAGATAGACGGACTCGCTCAAAAAATTGTGCACCCAATGTTCCAGATTCCAAAAGTGGTTTCTGGAAGTACAGGCATCTCATGTCCATGTACAGCTCTCCAGTAAACGGAGCTACCATTGGCAGCGGTACTGCAGTCATGTAAACTGCTGGAGAAACCATCTCCATGTAAGAAAGTGGCCTGATTTCTGGATAAGATATCTTTGGACTGCATTCTGCATATTGCATCTCCTTTATGTGTTCGATGTCTAGGCATATCTCATACTTTCCAGAAGCCAACAATGAATGATCCAATTCTTCTGCAGTGACTTTCATAAACTGAAGACTAAATTGCACTAACACTGCACAACTGTCACTGTTTTGCTTTCCTACAAGATCCAGAAACACCTTCTTTACAAACTGGCATGCTTTAGTAATGCACATCTGGATGTTGTTATAAGTAAACTTTGCTTTACAGTCAACTCGAACTCCCTGTAGAAGCAGCCTAAAAATCTGTGTTGCAGAATCCATAACAATCACTGTCATTTCATGAGTCATGTTCTAAAGTAGCTCAGGATTCACGATTGAGCCAAGGATCTCCAATTGAAAATCAAAGGAAGTAACATCCCATGATAACCATTTGATATGCTGAACATCCAACAAGGCCTTGAGATGCATACAAGATTGGGATAGCAAGTTCTGATTCAGTGGAACACACAAATACTCTCCAGGTGAGCCCATATGTCTAAATTTTACTGAAATAAAATCATGAAACAGATCGATGCAAAATGACCAAAGTGGCTTGTTCGCATTATCAAGTCCAGTGGAGAAAATTATTTTGAGTACCGGCACAAAAAACAGCCTCCAGAATAGATAGATGGTTTATCAAATCACCAAGTTTATATAGAAGGTAATGCCATGTGCTCAAACAGGAAGAACTCAAAGCAATATTACGACTTCTCGACGGAACTTGACGTAAAGGCATCATAATTAGCCTTATCTTTTTCAGCTGAGCACTCTCAACACTCCTCTTGGCCACGGCTAGAAACAGCCCCAACTCATCCGAGGCATCCAGTATATCCAGTGCAGTATCTTCTGTGGATTCAAGAAGCATTATGAATCCCTTGACAATGGCTTCGGTAGAGAACAGTTCCATGCTTAATGAGGATAGAAGAACCGACGCCATCTCTTTCTCCCTATTCTTGCGGTCCATAGCGATTGTTATGAGCTTATTGATAAAGATTGGATTGTACTCTGGAAAACCAAGTTCTTTGAGGCTCCTCAGCTTATCATGTTCATCTTCTTGGACATCGCCGTTGGCACCTGAAGGTTCATCTAGGTACAGCCCAACCTCAAGTGCAGTAGGCACGTTAAGGTTGACATCCCTGCGAAAGGCTACATCATAGATAGGCTCGGGTGCACCGTTCCTCATCACTGCTACAGCAAGGCCAATCATCTTCCGGATCTGATGGAGCATGAAACTCTGCCAGACAACCTCACACCTGACAAAATCAATCCCATCAAGGCTGACAACACGATCAGCAGTGAAGGAAATGATGAACCTTTTCGCTGCAGGATCCTCAGCCTTAGTTCTTGTGGTGAAGTTGTGGAAATTGTGGGTTCCAACATAATACTTGAGAATCCTATTGAACCTCTCTTTAACTTCATCAGTGTAAGAAAATGTGCTTTTCTTCAGGGGCATATCTTCTCCATTGCTCTTCTCGACATCCATAGCTTGCACTTTCTCCTGTTCACTACATACAGGCTCAAAATTATGTTCCTCTTCAGCTACAATTGAAGCAGCAGCATCAGCTGAACCTGAGGGTTCAATATCACATTTTTCTGCACCATTTGATCCCAGTTCAGCATTTCGAGCTTCGTTTCCATTACCAGAGCTGAAATATTCCTCGATTATTGTGACAACAGAAGCTGCAATGATATTCTTAGATAGTATAACATAGTGCCTGTGTTTTGGATTATTGAACTTGCAAGCAGAAAATTCATATGAATCCAATGAAGAGAATTTAAAGTACTCTAACGTCAACCTTATAAAGAAACAATGGTGACTTTTAGGCAACGTCTTAACCTCGAGATTGTAGAGGAATGCACCCTGCTTCATATGAAAATGAGCTTCATCCTTAGTCCTATCAAGTATCTGGTGAGACTTCCAGTCAACATTGTGACCATCCACAGTGTAAGATGTGGCTTTCACTGTTGTTTGCTCCATCTGCTCTATGGTCATGTTGATAAAGGACGGTAGATCAGCATCAACAGTGGATACACTAAGGACCCTCTCCTTACTAAGATTGGGATCCCATTGTCTGGCTTGGTATTGAAACTGGGATTGATTTCGAAGTTCCCTAGGATACTGAGGACATTGCCTTGCCAACTCAGGGCCATGACTAGGGTTCAAGTTGTTCAAATTGTGGGAAACAAGACAGGCAGGCAGCAACTGATTTTGACCCCAACCACTAGGAACTGCGGAATAACCAGTAGAAGGAGGATTGAAATTACCTTCTGGTGCTCCCATCCATTGCTTCCCTTGAGTACTATTAAGAGTAATCCGCCTCAGCTCATCAATTCTTCCGGTCATCTCTATCTCCACTTCGGTCTGTTGAACCAGATCAGGTAGATTTCTTGGTTCCTTCGATGGCCGCAAATTGGGTGCACCTCTTCCCACTGTCTGGTCCAATATTCGTGCTTGAGGATTTACTAAACTTTGCAACAATGCTTCTATTCTGTGCATCTGATCTTGAGCGCCCGCCACTTGTTTTTGCAAGTCGCCCACCTGGCGCTGAATGACATCGACCTTGTAGCTGGCCATCATCACCTCTCGTCTCGCCGCCGTCAGCTCGGACGCCATGGATTTCGACGTCTTTCACGGATCGAAGCAAGGCTTAGGGATTTTACCCGGATTAGAGCCCGAAACCTTCACCTCACGCCGATTCAGCCAGTCGCCCAGATCGGAAGCGATTTGGGGATTTTACGGGAAGCCGAGTCCCAACCCACTCACTTCTTGCCAAGGATAGGTGAAGCTCTGATACCAATTTGTCACATCCCGTGTGGAAAATCCGAATCAAAAGTGGAAATCAAAGATCAAGATCGACCCACAGAGGAGCAAAGCAGAAATCTGGAAATTAGAAGAGGAAAATAGAGTATCGCGAGAGCTACTGGAACTAAAGCAAAACTAGGGCTACAGTGTGTTAAACTTTGACGGCGTAACCCTTTTCATTCCACCACAGGAAAGTATATATATCAGTACATAATCCCCAGCATTAAGACTAAGTAGCGATTACTGTAATTACAACAAGATTAACTGAACTTAAGCATTAAAATGAGTGAGATGATCAATAACTAAGCCAGCTGTTTGTCAGGAATGATGAGAGGCGTTGATGTCTTGCTGATGGAGTAAGATCACATCTCAGCTGTCCTTCACAATTAGTATCCAACTCAACGAAACGTTATCTTCAGACTTCTCCTTCTTCTGCCGTCTTCAGATATTGCAGATTCTGACATTTCCCTCCCCTTGAAACCGAGAAATTTCGATATTTGACACTGAATATGTGCGCTCTCAACTTTTAACCCCATTAGACGCTTTGGAAATTTAACTCACATCGCTGAATTCTTTTGATTCAAGGATTCTCTTCATTTTCGCAGTGACAAGTGTCAAAATATAAAAGGAGAGAAAATAAGAAGAATCCCTTGAATCAAAAAAATTCGCAGTGACAGGGTTAAATTTTCAAAGGCGTGCGAATTGAGGGTTAAAAGTTGAGAGGCGCACGTATTCAGTGTCAAATATCGAAATTTCTCCTTGAAACCATACTTGTCCTCAAGTATTCTTCTCTGGAAACCAATACTTAACAGTCTGGGAATAAAATTCTAGGAATGTACTCTTGATAAAATCAGCATCTTCCCAAGTTGTGTCTTCAGGCGGCAAATTGATCCATTGGATTAACCACTGGGTCACCAATATATCACAGCGGGGTAAAACTCTCGTTTCTAGCTTGGTCAAAAGATCTTCAATAACAGCAGCATCTTCAACTGAGGCACCATTGCTACCAGACAAGACAACTACTACCAGCAGGAAGATTGAAACTCTGTTTTGATTTGCAAACTCTGTTTTGAAAAAATATTCCGTTTAAAAGTTAAATACTGTACAAAAAGCCAAAAACCGCTTTTAGAAGCCTTTAAAAACAGGCCCTCAGTCAATTTTTTTAATGATGCATAGACAAACCCATTATACTATCCTCATTCAACTGGGCTGAAAAGCTGTGGCTTATGGCTGAAATTGCACTGTAGCGGCTGAAATTTCACTGTACCTGAAGGTGGCTTATTTAGCGTAATTAAATTTAAAAATTTAAAAATAGAAAAAAATATGCTAGCTCATCACAGACAACGCAAATGAATACGGGAAAAAAAGAACTGGCAAAAAAGCTCAAAAAAAAGCAAAAAGTTCAAAAAAAGACAAAATTTATGAATAGTGAAAAATAAGTTAGAAGTCAAAAGCTGAAACTGAAACGAACGGGACATTACACCTCATAAGAAAGGTACAACTTCAATAATGGACTAAGATAATGGCACTAGGGATCCATTTGGATATACGGTGCTATTCAAGAAAAATCTGGATTAGCAAACCGTTTTCAGGTATTGGTATTTTGTTAACTACTTGTTTAGAAACATTAACAACAATATCTTATTGCATACAACAATAACCATTTCATCAAGTCATAGCAATAGCGCAGCAGGTCGACAACCCACACCATCCTTGTACGAGGCCGAGGTCCTCGCCCTCGACGAACGCCTCACTTCAGTAGTGGCCTCAAACTTCTTCCTGGACTTCGGGCTCGCATAAGTGCTCTGCAAAAGCTGCACAAGAAGTCAATCCGCGATGCGACAACCCTACCCCCGCTCGTAATACAGATCGTTGCAAGCACCTTTGTAGCACCCAGAAAATTTGGGAAGTATCTCAACTATTCAAAAACCGGCAATTACTAATTAAATCAGTTAATGACCTTCCATAATCTGGCTTTAGGGGCTAAATAAAAAAGGGCTCACCCATCCACCCCTCGTATCTCTTCCTCTCTCTCTCTTCCCCAAGGGGCAAGCGGTAGCAGTAGCATCACCGGCGGTGATGGCGGCAATAGGCGGCGGCCGGCGGAGGGGTGGCGGAGCCGCACGACCATGGCGGCCGATGGCGACACGGCGCACAGCCACGGGCGCAAACGGCCAGAAGGCTTGGCGGTGCGGCGCGGTGGGCGACGGGGCGATGTGACCGTGGCAGGTGGTGGCTAGCAGTGGGAGGCGCACGGCTTGCGGCGCGAGAGGCGATCGGGCGGCAGCAATGGCGCGCTGACTGGCAATGGCGACGGCGGCCAGTGGCGTGGGCAGCCGGTGGAGGCGGCCAGCCATAGCGGCTCAACGCGCGGCCGCCGAGCGGCGGCTTGGCCCTGATTACCTGGCGTGGGTGGTGAGTGCCGAGCGGCGCGACGCGCGGCGGCGACCGGCTGGTGGCGGTGGTGGTGGTCGGAGCGGCTGGTGACCATTTTCCATGGTCACATGGTTCGGCCAGTCGGGTGCGCAGCCGAATCCCGATTCACGTGGTGTTCTGTGGTTTTCCACCGTAGGACGTGTTTGGCACAGCCGAACAATGAATGGCGCAGCCTAATAGCAATCTTTCCGGTCGAACACACTTCTCCTTGATTTTCCACAAGGTTATCTTAGCTCTGATCAGATTCATCTCTATTCCTGCGCACCTTTGATCCTTCGAGTTACAAGTCTGCCGAGCGTGCTCAAATCAAATACCTCGTGGCCGTAACTTCTTGTTTCGCATATCACCTGTTCCATGATTAATTGTCAGCACTATCTTTGAGCACAATTATCATATTATAATGCTTTCATGGTCATTATCATATCACTAAAATTTACCTGGTCATTATCATTTTACTAAAACTTACCTAATTGTTATTATATTACTAATACTTGTCTGGTTATTATCATATTACTAATGCATGCTTGGTTACTATCATACTACTAATGCTTGCCTGGTTATAGACTTCTAATACTGTATTTATACTATGGTGTTCTAGGTTATCTTATTTTGCATGTATTTAGGTTTACTAGAATACTCATTTAATAATGTTATATAATTCATGGTTTTAATTGCTGTTTTAGAATTTATGCTTAAATCATTAATGGGGATAGCATATAAACATGTTTCAAATTTATGTTTAAACCACTAGCAATCTTTTAATATTATGGTTACTATGTTTATTTTTCCTGATATTATGATCCTTTATTTGTATGATTTCATATGTGAGTCATGAATAACATTTATACAATACCTATTAATCGACTAATAGTCACTCACCACATAATAAAATTTGTATGGTTGTCAACCCTTGTGTGAGCTATGTTGTAATACCTCACTTAGAATAATTCTTATATCACTATCATCATATTATCATTTCACATAGTCCTTGGGCACGCAGATCGTGCAAGCCATTCGCTTAGTCATGTCCAAATGGGTTGTGCGTACTGGACCGGCCCATAACCTCTTAATGTAGACATGACCCATAACACGGCACAATATGAGGAGTGTCGGGCCAGGCTGGCACGGTACGATGGGGGTGGGCCCTGGGTTGTCTAGCTTGTCGGCGCGGCATGCACAGTGGCAGTCTGGGCACAGCTGCTCGTTCAATACGCTTGTCACAAAAAATGATTGTTAGGTATGTTTAGCCTATGCACAGCACGGTGGGCACAAGCTGTTTGTCCAATTTAGCACAACTAAAGATTGATTTTTTTTGGTAATCTATAGCTGTTTTGTGACCGTTTGTGAATTTAAAAATATGAAAAATCAAAAATCACAAATTTCTTCTATAAATAGGCAGTATACCCCCTCATTCAACCACACCCTTACTAGCAATCTCTTCTCTGATTTTGAAATGAAAATTTCGATACACTTTGTGATAATTTTGCAAATTTTGAAATAATTTTACCAAAAATCCAAAAAAAATCGAAATCCACTCATCACAGACAACACAAATGAATATGGAAAAAAAGAACCGGCAAAAAAGCTAAAAAAAAGCAGAAAATTCCCAAAAAAGATGAAATTTATGAATAGTGAAAAATAAGTCAGACGCTGAAATTGAAACGAACGGAGCATCACACCTCATAAGAAAGGTACAACTTCAATAAGGGACTAAGATAATGGCACTAGGGATCCATTTGGATATACGGTGCTATTCAAGAAAAAATCTGGATTAGCAAACCGTTTTCAGGTATTGGTATTTTGTTAACTACTTGTTTAGAAACATAACAACAATATCTTATTGCATACAACAATAACCATTTCATCAAGTCATAGCAATAGCGCAGCAAGTCGACAACCCACACCATCCTTGTACGAGGCCGAGGTCCTCGCCCTCGACGAACGCCTCACTTCAGTAGCGGCCTCAAACTTCTTCCTGGACTTCGGGCTCGCACAAGTGCTCTGCAAAAGCAGCACAAGAAATCAATCCGCGGTGCAACAACCCAACTCCTGCCCGTAATACAGATCGTTGCAAGCACCTTTGTAGCACCCGGAAAATTTGGGAAGTATCTCAACTATTCAAAAACCGGCAATTACTAATTAAATCAGTTAATGACCTTCCATAATCTGGCTTTAGGGTCTAAATAAAAAGGGCTCACCCTTCCACCCGTGAGGGACCCTCTTTATCTGTTCTACCTTCGTATCTCTTCCTCTCTCTTCCCCAAGGGGCAAGCGGCGGCAGCAGCATCACCAGCGGTGATGGTGGCAATAAGCGGCGCCAGCGGAGGGGTGGCATAGCCGTACGACCATGGCGGCCGATGGAGGCGACACGGTGTACGGCCACGGGCGCAAACAGCCAGGAGGCTTGGCGGCGCGGCGTGGCGCAGGCAGAGGCCGACGGCAACTGCGCAGGCGACGGCGCAACTCATTATTAGAATTATTTCGATAAATTACATGTGCCATGTTAAGTAAACAAAATATTCTTACATTGGAAACATATTTTCCCTGTGTTTTTCAATTCCTATATTTCAATACACTAAACAAAAATGCATTAGAGCAACTCCAAAAGATTAGCCAAAAGAAATATCTAAATTTAGTAATTTAGCTATTCTCTAAAATGAATCTCACCCCAAAAAACAAGACTACTCCAACAGGCTATCTAAACTAGAGGGCGCGCGGTGGGTCGCGTACGCGCGGGATGGGGCGTAGCGTGCGGGAAGGAAACGCCGACCGCGCCAAGAGGCTGGATGGTGAGCGAGATAGGCTATCCAAAAATAGAGAGCGAAGGAGGAGGGATAGAGAGCTACTAAATTTGAAGAGTCATTTACAGAGTCTATTGGAGACGTTTTTTCTCCAATAATAGCCAAATTTACCTTTAGAAAATGATTTAGCTCTTCTCTTGGAGTTGCTCTTAGTTGTCTATAGTCAAATGTATTGTTACTATTAACTAGCAAGGTGGCCCATGCACTTGCACAAACATCATCCTTAAAACACATTTATATGACTTCGCAATACATATGTAATTTTGCCTTTTGAAAAATCAATTGTTGCAGAACTTTATTTGTGATATTTTAATACTATACATTATAAGAGAGAAAATACCGTGAGCAAAACATTCTTCCCTAGATATTTTTTGACGGGAATACTTGCATAGCAAATAGTATATATAGCATTACATAATATTTTCTATTTATATCATCATTCTTTTTTCATTATTGTAATATTTGTTTATACTACATACTTATAACGCATATCATATAGATTACATCGGTATAGCCGAGTGAACACCCGTTAATGATCTCACTCTCAATCCCTCCATCCCATGGAGATCCACCAAACAAATAGTCATAACATTTTTGTGAGGACTTTTAGTAATTATCTTTTTTCTTAACGATTGTAAACTACCTATCATCGATTTTTATTATATAATGGATTTTGCTTTCTAATTTATATATATACAAACCAAATTCATTATCTTATTTTATTTTCTCAAATTAGAATATTTTTGTAATTTTAATTATGAATAAAACCTAAATTTCTATTTTTCACTTAGTCTAGAATTTAAAAAATAAACGCTAATTTTCTTTGACTTTTATTCTAAATTTGCATATTTTTGGATTGCACTTCTTATAGACTTTCTTTTTTTAGTTTTATGTTAGAATTCGTTTATAAATCCAATTGCTAATTTTTATTTCAAATTTAGGTTATTTATTATAGTATTTGATATGGACTATTTGGTTAATCTCAAATTTATTTTTGTTCAATTTGGAATTTTAGTTTTAGGTTAGATACAAATCCAACTGCTAATTTTCATCTAATTTCTATTCCGAATTTTAGGTATGTAGTGGTTTTTATTTGGAGTTCATATTAAAATCAAATTGTTACTTTCCTTTTATTTTTCATTCCAAAATTATGTTATTTTTTGCTGTTATTTTTTATTTAATTTCATTTTTTAGTTTTAGAGTATAATTCGCATACAAATCCAACTACTAATATTTATCTAATTTTTACTCCGAATTTCAGCTATATGTGGGTTTTAATTTGAAGTTCATATGAAAAATCACATTGCTAATTTTCTTTTAATTTTAATTCCGAGGTTGTGTTAATTTTTGTTGTTATTGTTTTTTATCTCGGTTTTAGGTTAGAATTTGAGTATGCTTCCCCAAAAATAAATCTCACCTTGTAAAAAACAATGGACTCTATTATATTAAGATCTAGTATATATACTTCTAGGAACAAAAAGTCTATAATATGGCTCTGCAAGCACATACACAACATGTCAAAAACAAACGCATTCATCGCGGTCTTGGTGTCTCGGCGGGCTTCTGATATAGCAATATTGCTGGCGAGCGAATGAGCGATCGGTGGAGTCTGATACGACGTTGCATGCAATATTGTAAATCTTTGGACTTAATCGTTGATTTGAAGTTTCCTGTACGTTCAAGAAACTACCAATAATGTCCAGGAGTTGTTCACTTCCATCATAATGAGCAAGGATATCGAATGATGCGTGCACGTATTATACATAGAGGAAGTTGGAGTTGTAAGCTTGAAGGCATCCTGTTTCTGTCCACAAAATAGGTCCCGGGAAGGATCAAGCCTACAAATATTCTCTCTCTTTAAAGAACTAATGGTAATATAAAAGCGTTGAGGACAAGATAAAAAAAGAAATTGTATGTGTACTTTTAGATGCACGATTTTGGCAAGAAGATAGGTCGTCGTGTACGAAATCCTAATCAGCTTGATGCCTTGATCAGGAGCACGATTTGCCACATGCACGCCGCAGTAGGTTGATTTCTTTTTTCTTATCCGTGAAGAAATTGATAGGCCATCTACAAATGGTTTTAAAAAATCATCATTGATGGTTTCATGAGCCGTTTGACTTTATAGGTCAGTAATAATACGAGGTCATCACATATGGCTTTCGAAACCGTCTGCGGCAGTCGACTATCACAGACGGTTTATAGTATATCACAGACGGTTTCTACTACAAACCGTCTGTGATATATTAATATCATAGACGGTTTCTACTACAAATCGTCTGTGATAAACCATATATCACATATGGTTTCTACTACAAACCGTCTGTGATAGTTGCCTATTATAGATGATTATAAGTTAATAACCACCTGTGACATTCTTTTCCATTTCTAAATCTATTTCTGTCTGTTGGCTAGCCTCAGAAAATGCTAATCATGCCCTCTGAAACAAGCAGATCAACACAGTGTGTGTGTGTATATATATATATATATATATATATATATATATATATATATATATATATATATATATATATATATATATATATATATATATATATATATATATATATATATATATATATATATATCTAATTTACATTCATTCATTTCAGAAACAAAAACATCCATTTCACAAATCAATTAACAGAAATAAAATACAAATACATACATGAACAATTAAGCTCAATCCTATCCAGTGAAATTCATTCTACATTGTGGAACTCCCCATTTTCTTTTATGATTTTAAACAGCAAGAATTACGCACGCTGTCCTCGAATATGTTGGAAATTAGCCTGTTCCAGCAGAATTGTAGTGATGGACGGAATCTATCGGCATGAAGATCAATGTTGTGCATACATATATTAATTGATAAGTATGAAATAATTATCGCAAGATTGACAAACATAAGGATTATTCTTCGCGGAACCGACGAGTAGTTGCATGTTGTGGCAAACATAGAATCCACAGGTGTTATTGCCTGGCTGCTGGTGGCACTTCAATAGAATTTGTATATTCGAGAGGCATTACTATGAAGTGTTGCATCTGATTAATGTGTACTAGTGAATACTGGAAAATCTAGAACGTGTTGCAGGGCGTCGATCCTTCCCTTAGATTTCTATACCTCTGCAACGTATGTAGCGAACGACTTACGTGATTCCAAAAAGTTAGCCTTAGTCATTGGGAAGGAAGGAAAGAATACAACAGAGTTATCTATGGAGAAAATATGTTTACCTGTTGATTACTTGTTGGACAACTGTGTAGTCAGTTTTGTTTTTCTTTAGGGAATCAAGGTATATTATCCTGTTCCATTTTGGTATAATTACAATTAGAATCCAGTGGAACCTACACAGGTATGTCATGGTCATTAAACCTAAGTTCGTGTTGCTTATCAAGTAGAAATCAACAAGTATAGCCACTAGTGTAGCACTTTACCCCTAGTTGTAGGGCATAAGTATGAATTTTTTGTCGCGGTGATCCTCCAATATCTTTGTGATGTAATTCTTGATGAAGAATGCATCCTCGATGATATCTATGACGACCAAGCGTGGGTTGTGGAAACCAACTGGTGATTTCATTAATTTGGCTTCACTCACCATGTGGGTATATATAGACACACACAAAAGCAATGAGTTATATATGATATTTATCAACATTACATAAATGTAGACCATGATTGTACACACTTATAATATCCAATATCGAATGAGTGAGGCGTCGAGGGCGTCGACTATGAAGAGAAAGAATAAGTCCTCGAAGGTCACTGTGAAGATACATTTATGAATATTGTGTTGCAGATGATGTGGTGTGGACTTGATGTTGACACCTGAGTGCCATTGTTCTTCTGGCTTGTTGGCTTGTTCCATGTAATACATATACAATCTCTGGCAAGATAGTACTAGAGTTAGAAGGCGCTCTTTCGAGATGACCAACGGCTCACCTAGTAAGAATTTTGGGCCAATGGCAAGTAGAGGATCTCATCATCTGTCTTCTTCGGTTTGCCCTTGCCGCCTCGGCTGTAGGTCGACTTCACCGTAGTCGATCGAGCATGAGACGTAGATGCATCGTGCCCTTGCTGCGTCTGTGCAGGTAGTGTTGATGCGGATCACGCCTGTGGAATTGGCACCGGTGCAGACAGCTCCTTTGGACTTAGCACCAGTGCAGATGGCTCTTGTGGGCTTGGTATAGGTGCAGGAGCATCTAGGCAGATGTCGTTCTTGGGCTAATAGATGAATGTTCCATAGCTTGCCTTAGAGTCATGACCTCATCGTTGGGGAGCATCTGCAGCGGGACGACCTAGAAATTGGTATGAACACTATCCACATTCACTTTTGTGAAACTTGATGCTAGAGATACACTGTGCACCAAGACCTTGGGCCTGGATGGATACACCTAGTCCCAAGCAACACACAGAGCAACAGAGGTATATATCACTTGGAGCTTGCACTTCGTAGCCACCTATATAACAATACAAAATTAGCTATTCCAATAGGCCAATCAATAGATCGAGCATTCTTGAAAATCATTAACAATCGTTAAACCTCAAACCCTTCCAGAGATAATAATTATTACTAGGATGTCACCGATAGGAAATTGGTGGTCGTTTTCTGAGGTAGGGTTGGATGTGCAACTACTTCGACGATTGGGGGGCTGCTTAGCACAGGAGCAGAGGGGCTTCCTACTGATTTTCCCTATACCTTTGCATCTCATTTTTTACCAACCTTTGCATCTCATCTTTGATTTTTGCCGTAATGTTCTCTCGTAGCTATATCTCATGCTCGACTTTGGCTCTCTTTCTACTCCGGTAAGCTTCAGAGTCCTCTGGGAAGCCATGTTTCCAAGAAATATAAAGACAAAGGCCTCTCATGCGACCCGGGTGCTTCTTATTTCCCAGAGCAGTGGAGAGTAAATCTCTCTCTCTCTCTCTAACTACCTCGAATGAGTCTTGGGAAGATTCTACACTCAGCACTTCCAAGCGGTGGGACACTTCCTCATCTGCGGGGTTTCGAAAGGAGATTGCCGCCGCCGACATGGTAGATGATCTCACTCTTATCCAATTTTGGGTGCGCTCATTAGGGATCTTGGCAAATGGAGGGGAGGTCTCTTGTAGGATTGCCTGCTCATCCTCCTACCTTAATTGCAGGATTTTTTTGCCTAGAGGGCCCTGTACGCCACACTTTCACTTCTAAAATTATCTGTCGTCTTCATCGCCATAAACTCTTGCTATTGTGGTTCGAGGACTTAATACTTATCGACAAGGATAAAGGTAAGTATAAACTCATGCCGAGGTCAAGATGATCAAAGGTCTACCACTCTTGGAGAGAATGCCATTTTTGTGAAAAAGAATCAAATTAAAAGCAAAATGGCAAATGGAGTCAAGAGATTACTTGAGAGTAGTTAGCAAGCATAAGAAAGATCAATTTGACTTTGAGGATCAAAGCTAGTACCGCTCAAAGCACTGTGGGAGTTCCGAAATTCGACTTAAAGCATGCCAAGATTAGAATTTTGAGGAGAGGTTTGATATAATGTTGCAATTTACTCCAAAGTTTTCACACAGAAACATAAATCACTTGTGGAGCATTTCCAACTATATGCCAAGATTCAAAATTTTTTAAAACATAGTTTTTAACAATTTTAAGATTTTGGTTTTCAATAACAAACTCATTTTCAATGAAATCTTCAGGATTGCAAGAATGAGGATCTTGAAAGCACGTAGTCGAGCTCCCAAATCTTCTATATGAACCCATAATAGGAGTTCCTCAACCTATTGGTATTGAACGCATCTATGCGGACACAGCTGTTCTGGTTAGTGCTCTTTACATCCTGAGATTGCGTATAGAATGTGTACCCTTTTATGTCATATCATTGCCATGTCACAACTATAAATGTTGGCTCTTTTGCCAACCATGTCAGTATATCACTTGATGAGATCCTAGCGAGTTGCTCCTTCAGCCATTGATTGAACCGACTGTTATGTTGTCTCGTGATCTAAGCATCTAGCTGCTTTGCCGAAGCACACCCTTGTGCTGGTCGATATATGTGGACACTTTAGTCATGTGTTGCAAGACAATGAAATGGACTTAAGCATACGCATCCATATCTGGAGTGATTACTTTCTTTCCGATGGTCCTGATACCTTTGAGCCTCCCCTCATGGCGAGATAGAGGCACACCTATCGGTTCAACCTGAGCTATGTAATCGACACATAACTCAATGACGTCTTCAATTACATAACCTTCAATGATGTTGCCCTCCAACCGAGATCGATTTTGTATATAGGACTTGAGAATTCTCATGATCCTCTCGAACAGGTACATGCTACGTAGAAACACGAGCCCACACATTTTATCTCCCATACAATGTGAACAATGAGATGGACCATAATATCAAAAAATGATGAAGGAAAATACATCTCAAGATGACATAGAGTCGTCATCACCTCGTGTTACAGAGCATCTAGTCCTTCGGGATCGATGATCCTTTGAGCATTTGTGTTAAAGAAATAACACAGGATCATGATTATCTTTCGGAGCTTGATTGGTAAAATACTTCTAAATGCAATAGGGAGCATCTGTGTCATCAGCACATGACAATCATGATACTTTATGCCAGTTAACTTCAATTCTTCCATCGAAACAAGTTTTTTCATGTTCGCGGAGTAACCAAACAGAATTTTCACTCCATGCAAGCATTGACACAGTTCAGTTCTCTCAACCTTGGACAGAGTATAACAATCAGGGGGAAGGTATGTTCATCCTTTATCGGTCTTTGTTGGTGCTAACTCAGGCTTGATGTCCATATTAACCAAGTAAAGCCATGCGTTGACACCATCTTTTTTTGTCATGAATGTTCAGTAAGAGACCAATCAAGCTATCATATAGATTCTTCTCTACATGCATGACATTGATGTAGTAGTGAACTTCTAGATGCTCCCAATTAGGTAAGTCCCAAAATATTGATCTCATCTTCCAGACGTTCTTCTCACGGGTCATCGATTTACGTCCCTTTCCGAGTACAACATTTAAATACTTAACAATATCATAGATCTCTTTTCTACTTAAATGTCTTAGATTTGAACTATCCTTGTTCTCTCTGTCGAATTGTTTCTTCGTCCTGCCGTATGGGTGAGCCCTTCGAAAGAACCTACGGTGACGCATTTACAAGGTCTTGTGCCAGTGCTTCAACCACATACTCTCGGTAATATCTAAGCAGTGAGTACAAGCTTTGACCCCCTTTTGTACTCTGACTTGACAGGTTAGTAAAGGCAGGATAATCATTTATGGTGCAAAACAACAAGGAACGTAAATTGAAGTTCTCTCGTTTATACATATCCTATACCTATACTCCTTCGATCCACATTATTTTTAGATCTTCCACCAATGGTGCTAGGTACACTTCAATATTATTCTCAGGTTGCTTTGGCCCTTAGGTAAATATCGACAGCAAAATATACTTTCGCTTCATACACAATCAAGGAGGAAGGTTGTAGATGTAGAGAGTCACGAGCCAAGTGGTATGTTGGCTGCTTATGTTACCGAAAGAATTCATTCCATCAAGCCCTAAAATTTAACATAATCCCTCTCATCACAGTTCCCTCTACATTGCATCCTACGTTATGCATATAACAATTTAGTATAACATATTCAATAAATTAATTACTATACTATATATATACGATCTAAATTAAGTAGTTATATGCAGTAATAATAATTAATTAAATTGAATTAAGTAGAAATAGACTATGAATTGACTAAACCCTAAACCTTAAACCATGGTAGATGTAAAATAATCTTATCTCTACATCAAGCTAGCTAGATCAACCATCTTCAATTCTCATTTCACCAAAAGTGATAAATGTAAATTATAATGTAATTAAGAAAAAAATTACTAACCATAGGTAGTCAAAAACTTAGTGGATCTACAATTACTCTTGCCAAATAGTCTCCTTTCACCAAATCACCTCAAAGCCCTACCTCCAGCTCAAAACAGCAGCGTAGATATGGAATTTAAGACAAAGAATCCGTAGATATGCATGCAATTAATATAGTGGAGTTGTCACAGATGGTTCAAATAAAAAAATCGTCTGTGATATTTCCTTTTCACAGACGATTTTTAGGGCTGGCAAAAACATAGACGGTCTCTAAACTAAAACATCTATGATTGTATTTTATATAGACAGTTTTGGGGAATCGTCTGAGATGTGGCGTCTAATATACAGCTTTTTTATAATAGTGTTAGTTTGAAACTTTAAATAATAATATCTAACGAC
The DNA here is from genome assembly GCA_036346575.1 of Dendrocalamus sinicus. Lineage (NCBI taxonomy): Eukaryota > Viridiplantae > Streptophyta > Magnoliopsida > Poales > Poaceae > Dendrocalamus > Dendrocalamus sinicus. The sequence continues at coordinate 148,262 of JAYEVI010000282.1, forward strand.
TGCTATAGTTTTACTTAATTAGGACCCACTTAATTAAAGGTCGGTTGTTTTTTTTTTAGAATTTCTAGTTTTTCTCTTTTTCTTAGTGGCTCTAAATCGTCTGTCATTGAGTTGATTTCTTTTTCCTTGTTCATGAAGTAATTGGTGGGCCATCTAGTTTAAGACTTTAAGCAATAATATCTGACGGCTACTATAGTTTTGCTTAATTAGGATCCACTTAATTAAAAGATGGTTGTTTTGCTTTGTTGTGAGAATTTTTAGTTTTTTTAGCGACTCTAAAACGTCTATCATCGATTTTTAGTAATAAATAAATAATGTGGAATATAAGATAAGTACTATGTAACTAGCCTTGGCGACTAACTTTGATTATTGTCAAATTTACTAAACGGGGTTCTGTTTTCTTTCCGTATTAACACACGACGTTTTTGGGTTCTTTCCGTATTAACACACGACGTTTTTGGGGTTCTGTTTTCTTTCGGTCTCAACACGGTACAAGAGGAACCAGTATCAATGTTTATTTTATTTCCTGGAAGGAACAACTGTTGGGGCCGCTGCTTCGCCTTTGCATTGAAGACTCCCGGTATGCTGTTTCTAATCTCTCCTCCTCCTCTTCTTTCTTCCTCTTTTGCGAGGGATGCTGTTTCTAATCTATGAGGGCATATGAGGCACCGGTGATAATTGGGGGCACTTACATTCCTCAATATATATGAGCCTGTCAATCTTCCCTGGATGGCCAACCAAGAGAAAACCTTGCATTTACTTGGGCCCATGCATGATTTCCAGACTATGTGATCGACTTGACCCCTGTAGTTGGCGGTTAACTATATGCGCGCTGATCGTGCGCTGTGCTACCCGCTAGCTTGCCGTCCAATTCCATGCGATCGATGTCGTCCTCTGACTTTGTTATCAATTCAACCATATTTATTTTCTACCATAGGTCAACATACACACTCAAATATCGTTCTGTTTGTACTTAGGCTTGTGCTTGCTTCACACTTCGGTTCTTTCTTATATATGTCCGGTATAATTCAGGTGCGGGCCAACTTTCGTGCCAGAGAGGAGACTTATTTTTCTTTTCAAGTGTGATCGTGGTGGAAGCTCTAAAGAGAGGTCGATCAGCTACATTAACCGGCAAAGGTCAGTCTATTTTGTTCATCATCCGGCCTGATCAGCTTAATCCAGGGCCTGTCCATATCCTTGAAAGCATACCAGGTCCGTCCTGTCGCTCTTAATGCTCTGCCGGGAAGTTCGAGATCCAGGACCCTATGGCCGCCTAAGTGAGATGGTCGACACACACCCCTTTGTCCAATTGGCCTTGCATTGTGCTCCGTTTTGTCAGTTCAAAGCCGAGCTCTTCTCTAGTCAGTTCTCTCGCGCGCCCATGTTGGGAGGTCGAAAATGGTCAGTAGATGAATCGATAACTGTAGCACTCTGAAAATGGGAAGTAAGCACACAGTATTGCAAATCGGGGGATTTGATCATTTGACTCATCTTACATTGCATTTGATAAAATGTCCTACCATGTGTCACTTACATACGGCCCCTGAACCCATATATAGGGTGGAAAAAAGCTCGTTAGTGGGGCTCGTTGGTTCGGTTCAAAATTGTTTTAATTATACTTGTTAATTGGTTAAACATTAAAATGAGTTGATTTCAAATGAATTTGAATTTTGCTCTAACTCGGCTCGGCTCGTTTCTAAAAATACTTCTAAATTATACGTAAATGATATTAAATCAAACTATATCAATTTTAGGAAAAACTCAATAAGATGAGGAGTTGGCTCAATATCCACCCCTTGATATGTAAGTGACATCACAGGGTATTTTATCATATGCACATGAAAGGTAGGGCAAATAATCAAATATTTCATTGCAAATCCCGTTAATGGCTCTGTTAGCATTAAACCAAATTAATTATTTTTCCTTTAATCAGGATTGAGGGGCTAATTAAAAGACTTCCTCTTTTCTTTTCACCTGCCTTTCCTGCGCAAGCTTCCATTCCAGAGATTTCTTCCTCTCTCTCTCTCTCTCTCTCTCTCTCTCTCTGCCGTCCATCCACATGGCGTCAGCTCAGCCGGCAGCCGCTTGGCGCGACGGCGTTTGGGCGTAGAGCGGCAGCCGCGGCCAGACGCGGGGGCGTCGGCTGGAGGCGCGGCGCGGGCTGGGCGCGCGGCGGTGGCGCAACCGATTGGCGGCGCGGCTGGGCGTTGTGGCCAGGCGGCGGCGCATCTGGGCCGCGTGGCTAGGCAGTGGCCAGGCGGCGGTGCGGCCAGTCGGCGCTGGGCGGCCGGCGGCGGCAGTGAGGCCAACGCTCAGTGGCCACATGGTTTGGCCGACTGAGGCACGGCCGAATTGTGTTCGTGCGTTGTCTTGCTGGTTTGTGCAGTGGGGCAACGTTCGCACGGATGAACAGCTTTGGCACGACCGAACAGCAATTAGCACGATGAACTCTAGCGAACGTGATCTTTTTCAGCCAAATAAAGTTCTTTCTATTTTTCCATAATTTTATCTTAGTCTCTATCTAATTTACCTCTAGTCCACCTTGTAGATGGCTTGTGAGGAAACGTTTAGACAGTTGCACTTCTCGGATCTTTTATACAGCAAGTTCGCCGAACATGCTTAAGACAAACATCTTACGGCCGTCAACCTTTCTGTTCCGTATAATACTTCATCCATGATTATTTGTCACTATTGTCTTGATCACATTTGCCATGTTAATATTGTTGGTATGATCATGTCTTTTATTATTATAATTATACTATGATATTTTTAGGTTACGTTGTTTTGCATGCTTATATGTGTATTAGAATACTCCGTTGTTAGTGTTTTAGTATACATGCTAAAGTTAATAATGGGGAGGGAGGGTAGCATATAAACATGTTATAAGACTTAGGTATAAATATTAAAGTTGTCATATTATGTCTTTTTGATATTATAATTCAATACTTGTAGGATTTCAGATGTTAGTCATGATGTTATATATCAACAACTAAGAATTTGACTAATAATTACTTAACACTTCGTAAAACTTGGTTGGTTGACAATCCTTGTGTGAGCTATACTATATTACCTCTATTATAATGATTCCTAGACCTCTTCCACTATATTACATTTCACATGATCACCACTTATTGGGATCTAATGTTCTCCATTTCAAACCGTAGCGAACCTTTCCACTTATCATATCCTTATCTTAGCCTCTCTATAGTTACTTTAATTCGTACCATATAATTTGTTAACAATATAACAATTACCTAGTTCGGGGCTATCCACATATAGGGGAGATTTTTACCCATCTGGTAATGTACTGGGGTCGTACACTTTCATTACTTAGGATATTACATCTCGTTTGTGGTAATACAATCGAGGGTAGTGATATGTCTGACTATTCTCGTATAATCAGGTATATGAGAAGTAATCGCCAATGTTATTATTATAATTTGCTTAAGAAAATTATCTTAATTCACCGTTCCTATTACCACTATCTCTGACCTATACCTATTTTCCTTGTAACATTATTATATTACACTTAACCCGTATCAATTACTTGATAGAATTACTTGTCTTTTATTCACCTTGGTTGCGACCGTTGTTGGGTACTGGCTGGGATTTCCAAATCGCACGCTTGCTTTTTCCATTTCATGTCAAACGCCAGTAGAGTGATTGTAATATGTATGGGTGGGGAGCACTCAAGTTTTCAGCACTACGACTTACCACCATTTATGTTATTTTATTTACTTTTTATTTAGTTAGAAGTGAACCGGTCTTATGTTTCAAACATTTGCTTATAGCTTCTGCTGGTTCTATAAAAAATTGCTAATAAAATTTTAATTTTTTTGTGATTTTTATTATTGCTTTTATTTATTTTTTTAATCTGGCGATAACGTTCGATGGCAATTGATTTTATGTGAGGAGTTACAATATCGCAGTGAGGACTGCGCGCCCTCCTGTTGACATCAAACGGCCTTTCCATCCAGTTAGTCTGCTCCCCGGTTTGTAATACAGCGGCTGCAGCTCAGCCCTTTTCAGTTTTCTCAGTGATAAGAGGCAGCGTAAATACTTATAGGGAACATGTAAAAGACTTGCACGTCATTGTATTAAGAGGAGAAAATAGTACATGTACTGCGAGACTAGTGCTTGGAGTTACAAATTTGAGGCAAGGAGAACTAGAACCGTGGTAAGGCAAACACTAGAAATAGGTAGCAAGAATGCAAAGAAGAGGTATAGATGGACAGTAGGGGTGAAAACTGATCAGATAGTTTCCGATCGATCTGGATGAAAGCGAATACGAATTGTTTTGGATCGGATTTTCTTCGGATAATTCTCGGATCGGAAACAAATACAGATTTTTTTGTCGGAAATGAATACGAATATAGTAGACCTGATATCCGGCGAATATGAATACAAATACGGATTATCCGGATAATACAGATCCGGATATCCGAGATTTCAGCTCAACATTGCTCAGCCCAAACCAGCCTCTCTCATCTCCCCTACCACCAGTCCACTAGCAAATATTTATGTTTATTAAAAATAAATTTAGTATTATCGGTAGATTAAAATTTGCACCGATTAAATTGATGTATTGCCGTTTAAATCATTCTAATGCAAATTTAAATTCTTAATTAATTTATTAGTCACATATAAATGGTAGAAATCCATTAATAATTATTTAGAACTTTAGACAAAAATAACTGTAGTTTGAAGATTTAAAATCTGTACAATAGTATGACTATTGTGGATAAAAATACTTATGCTTGTTTAGATTTCATCAATGTTTTGACAAGATAAACTATTTATGTGTTTTCATTGATTTTGGATGTATGGTTTAAGGTGTTTTCATGTTCCGATAAATATTCGTGATCATACTCGTTTCGATTCGTATTCACTCCGTATCTGTATTTGATATTATTTGTATTTGTATTCGTATTCGAGGTATTCGTATCCGCATCCGAGAAAAAAATATGAAAAAAATATGGTAGAATCATTATCCGTCCGTATTCGATCCGTTTGCATCCCTAATGGACAGGGCTTGAGACGACGCAGCGGGGCTGTGAGAGAGGGAACTTTTTTAGAAAAAGGATATAAAATCCGGCCTCTATATCCACGAGGGATATACATAGCCAACAGATACACGAGCTCTAAGGCTCAAATCCTCAAAACCTGAGGAGCATAAAACAACAAGAAATAAAGCTTAAGGACTATAAAAAAGCTAGAAAGACTAAGCTTCATAACTTCTTCTCCGTCCTTAATTCCAACCAAGCCCCTATCCTTTTCCGACCATGCCCTCAAACCTTCGGTCTACTGTGCGTGAAGAAGGACCTCCGAGGCGACGCCTCCAAGGAGGCAACGAGAATCGCCGACGCCGCCCGCCTCACCGAGGCAAGGTTTTCACCTGGAGATCAATAGACATGAGGGCTATGGGGTACCATGACAACGCCTCCAGGAAGGAAAATGGCACCCGAAGGCGTCATCGTTGTCGAGACCGGTAAGATCACCGGTAAGGCTTTCGCCAGCACCTCCACAGCACCCCACGTACTACCCACTCACAAAATAGACCGCCACCAACCCGCCAGGGACCTGCGCGCCTCAAGGCCATGGCATAGCCACCCTTGAACGCTACGACGAGTCGCTCCCTGCAATGTCCGGCACTGAAGAAACCACAAAGCGACGCCTACGCGCCACCACTGAGCAGATTCAGGGAAGAAATCTCCCACACACGGATCCAAGCGCGCCCAGTGAGGAAATCCAGGTGCGGCTGCGAATGCGACTTGCACAGCCCACACAAATCGTTGCCTCGTCCGGCGGGCACCCCTTCTCCTTTCATGACAGCATCATCCGCCCAACGTCCTCAATCTTCCCTGCCTTACACAGGGACGAGAGCAGGACCGCGTAGATCTTCACACTGGGCACGATCTCTTCTTGAGCATTTCGTCGAACATCTTGAGCGCATCCTCGACATGCCGCGCTTGCACACCCGCCCATGATCACATTGTATGCGTGACTGTTGGCGCGCAGCGCGAGACTCGGCCTTCTCGCGCGCCCGCGCCGCGCGCGCGCGCGTGCCTCGACGAGGAGACCGACCTCGCCGCCGCCGACGCGTTCTCATGTTCCAAACGGGGTGCAGATGCTTTCTTGTGATGCCTTGCTCTTGATCTTCATGAAGGGATGCTGCGGCGGCCTGCATTTCAGCGACGTGCTGACCCTCAACCTGGAGACCATGGTATGGAGCTCCTCGTGACGACCGCCGAGGCCCGGGACCCGGACAGCCACGGCACGGCGCTGATCGCCACGGATGATGGTGCTCGGGGCACGAACGGCTCCAAGAAGGTGTATGACCTCCACGAGCTGGACCTGAGGACCAAGGAGTGGAGCAGGCCCCTAAGCAAGGGGAGCGCGCCCTCGCCGCGGGAGCGCCCCGCTCACGCCGGAGTGCGGGGGCCCGCCTGCGTGGTCCATCCCGGCCGCCGAGAGACCGACGGATCCGCCTCCTGGCCGCGCCCCCGCCGGTGAAGCTTCCAACGCTCTCCACGCCCTCCTCCTCCGCGCAGACCTCGCCGCACCAAAAAAGCGCCCCGCCGTCGCCCTCCTTGCGTCCACCGGAGACCGGTGGCGCGCTCCGGCGACGGCGAGGAGGAGGGAACCAGACGGGGGGTGGGAGGTGAAGGGACGGGGGGTGGTTCCACTTCTATACCCCTATTCTAAGAGCTAGCTTTCATAGAAATCGGTAGCGAGTCCACGTCTGCCCAACGCCAACATATTAGTTTTTGCCTTAGTTTGTCCAAGAGCGCCTCGATGACCATCTTGGTTTTGTTGGAAACCTGACCATTGCTTTCGCGCCAAATGGTCCAGAAAAAGAGAATGACAATAGAGTCGAAAATTTTTCTCTGGGCCTTGGGCACTTGCCTGTGCAGTGAAATACACCAATCAAGTAGCTGAGTCTATCTTATTGTCGGTAGGTGAAGTCTGTCGAAGAGTCGTCTGAATTGTGTCCAGATGTGCCGAACCCAAGGGCTAATCTGGAAATGCAAAGCTTCCTTGAAATACAAGTTCTTCGTGTGGCTAGCTATTCATGATTGCTGCTGGACAACTGATCGTCTAGCGCGGCGCCGCGTGATGTCGCACACACTCTACCCCTTTGCGAACAAAACCGTGAAGCGCAGATACTTACATGGGAATGATCTTCGTTTCGCCGGAAAATTCAGAAGTTTCATAATCATGCATTTCTTAAATACTCTATAATTTTTAATGTGATTATCCTGAATTCCGAACATGCTTAGATGGTGTTTTGTTGTGTCTAACCAAAGAACTTGTTTTTCAGTGCAATCAGTATGGATGAGGTAGGCTCGGCCAGACACGATGATCATACCTTAAGGCAGCCCCCGTCGGACTGGGCCATTTCATTATTGCGATGGCTGCCACCGCTGGCGCTGTTTTCTTGGCTATCGCTATGTATCTCCTTCGACAGCTCTTCAGCTACATCCGCGTAGCGATTGCAATCCGCCGTCTGCATCTACCGATCGTCACTTACCCGCCGGAGGGGGTGGCAGGCGAGGAGGGTACCGCCCACACCATGTGTGTGATATGCATGACGGAGTTCGCCGCGGGGGAGGAGGTGGCGGTGCTGCATTGCGGGCATATCTTCCACCCGCACTGCATCAACAGGGGGATTCGGATCGACCCTCGCTGTCCACAGTGCAGAGTCATGTTAGTGTGAGGGCTTCGGAGGGTTTTAGTGGCTGTCTGAATACTTTTAAGGAATACTTGTTTGCAGTGAACTTTATAAATAGTCTTGCTCAATAAGTTTAAGAAATATAACCTGTTTGCTCGATGTACCACTTGCTCAATGGAGTACTACATATGAGAGCTATGTACATATCATGGTTTGGCTTGTTTGACAGTTATGACTACACATACATAACGAAAAACAACTAAGTCACAGCACTGAAGCATAGCTTGTGCGGTACCACAAAAATAAGCACGTACATCCGGGGAGAAGATACATATTGACTGTACAACTGAAGCAGCAAAGACATTTAATTTGGTGGTAACTGCGAGCTTCACTTTTGGTTGATGTACAGAACAACGAATAATGACAAGCAAACGATTATATTATGCATTGAAGGAAGACAACCGTCAAAGCGGAAAGTAGTAGTAGTATTAACCAGCTCAACCATTGTGTCAAAGAATTGGCAACTATATTTTCGTGTTCACAGTTTTACACAAACGGTCTTTCCCAAGATAAGACTCTGGGTTTCTCTGATGTCAAGAAGATTGTGCACAACATTGAAAATACAGTGCAGACCCATTTCCATTGCGGCAGTTGCATATATATAGCGAGACAATAACCCTAAGAACCTTTGGATTTATCCGCATCACCAATCCATAAACAAGAGAACTGAATGCATCTTTTTCATCGAAGAGGCATCCGAACATTTACCCAGGCAAAAGCATTCCAATGTGCCAACTCCATGGTTCTGAGAATCATTCTGTGTGTAGCATTATAGGTGTTTGTTTTTGACTTAACTAGGGCTGAAAGGCATGAAAGTTCTTCGTTTTTTGGCATGGAAAACAACCACAATCCCATCAATCGAACTAGATGTCAAGGCAGGTTGGTGCCGCAGAACATCAGTTCCTGCAAATAGAAGATATGTTATTTGATAAAATGTATACTGGAATCAAGAGATGACTGCATAAGTTTAGCCTCTTCTATCTAAACCATACCTACTGGACAAACCACGAAAAAGTCTAACAAGTGCAATACATTAGCATAAATTTTTTAAGCGATGTTAGAACATTTCTAGAAAAATAACAAACGTGATTCTATATGTGCTATCAACTTGTTTGTCAACAAAAAGGAAAATGCACATGAATAATAAGATCGGGACTATTCTACATAAATATAACTTCATACGCATCTTCTGCACTGGAACCTAAGAAAGCTACACTAAACCTATAATCTCACCAGCAATACTTTTACATGTCCTAAACTGTAAACTTAGGATATGCCCTAATCGGCAAAGAAAAATGAACAAAAGAATGTACAAAAAAGAATAGCTAGCAGAGGAGATCTAATAGTTCATCTAACAGAGAGGCTGTTGCGATAGAGATAGATACCACACGGCAAATCAATAATAGGCTGGATGGCTTCATCTATCTAGAACAATTTAATTATCAGAAGGAATAAACTACATTTTATGATCCATCTATAGTGGAAGCTCAATGATATAATAAGCTAAGCAGCAGGAATCTAATGCATCAAAACCAGCATAACCTGGATAGGAGGTGGCATGAAGCATGAAAACCACGAAGTGGCCTCGAAATCTAAACATCCAAATTCAGAGAGAAGTAAACATGAACATGTTGCCATCACTATAGGTAGGGGTAAGTAGTATGCATACACAAAAAACTATACAATGTGAGCACCTTAATAGCTAGGAGAAGACGGTTGATTGATGATGGCATAGCAGTAGAAACCTCAAGGAACTATTATTGTAGAATTTGTTTTTCCTGGAGAACCAACAGATAAGACACATCAATACCATGCCTACCAACCAGGGATAATGGACCAATGGAAGGAATTTTCAAAAAAACCTGACCTCGGAAATTAATTCAATGCCAATCTACTTGATGACAGCCGAAGCAAAGGCAGAAGATAGAAGACAGATCTGCGGTCTTCCAGTAGTATCCACAACAACAACATAAATCCTCTTGCTGCTTGCATCTGACAGAGCAGCCTCACCATTTCGTGGACGGCTTCACTCAAGCAACAACCAAAACTTACACAAAAAAAAATAATAGCAGGAGTGTCAAAAACGGATCTATACTGCAGCTCTCCAGTTATAATATAAATATACTTGAAAATGAGAATTGTGCAAACATGACAAACCAATTGAATCAATTAAGATGTCGAAGGAGAATGAAAAGAGGGTCTAACCTGCCTGTGGGGGGACACAAAGATGGCAGCTCCTTCTCTGCCTCACTATCCAGCATGTGTTTCCTTTTTTTAATCTCCATTCCTGAAATGAAACTGAAAATTCAAAAGAAGTTTGAATTTTGTGAGATTTTGATTCCTTGTGAACCTTTGCCTAATCTATCTCAAATCCCAGCCAATTGCACCCTAAATCCCCTACTAAATCACCATGCCAACTCAATTTCGTGCCGGCACTGTTCACGGTTTGATATTTTCGCCGCCACCTCTGGTTTTGCCGCTGCCCTGTGCTCTCGCCGCTCCCACGCCTACTCGATGCTTCCTCACCACTTGGCAGATAACCGTATCCTTCCTCTAACAGCTCTTGCCAGCTCCTCTTGACCGCAGAGCTGACGCCGCACGCCGCCGCCGACATTTCTTGCCACCACCCTCTCTTGGTCGACCTCCTTGAGTCGCACTTTGACCGCACATCGCCACGCCTAAGACCTCTAGTACTTCTTCCTTCTCCACTGCGCCGCACCTTCCTGCGCCTTCTCGACCGTGCCATGCGCCGCCGCCACTGTTACCCACTCCCTGTAGCCAACTGCCTTAAGTCCACTATAAAAGGCGCCGAACCTCTCCATTGGATTCCATTAACATCCAGGTAGCTCTATACACCTCGATTTCCCTTTGTGGGCATCGCTTCACCATTATTGTCACCGACCACCCAAGTGAGCCGATATCACATTCTTTGTATCCGATTGATTTCGTTTCAATTGCTTGCACCCATAGCCTCCTCAAGCCCCTAGGAACCTCCTTGAACCATCGCCTTAGCTCCTCGAGCTCTCCTCTTCTCGCCGTCGAAGCTCGCCGCTGGCCAAAGCACCTCGTCGTGGACAAGCCGCCACGAAAAACCCTAGCCCAAACCGATCCTTCCATCACACCTCCTCACCCCAACGATGCTCAAACGCCAACGCTTTGACCCTTAACCCTTGAAACTCACCGTTGCCATTCAAACGTCTTGCGGAGGAAAAACCTCGCCGTCGGCGAGCGCGCGCCCCTACCACCGCAGACCCCAAAAATGGAACCTGACACTCCTAGAGCCTATCCATAGCCTCCGATTCCGTCGCAGGTCACCGTAGCTGTCGGCGAGCGCCGCCTCCCCTACCACCGCATGGAGCCTTGATTATTATCCTTAGTTGACATGTGTACAATGCTTTACACGTTGCTATGATCTGTGCTTACTTGCTAGATGTATCATAACTTTATATGTGTCGTCAAGCCTTTGCCATTGATAAGTTGATTAAACATGCACAACTTGAATTAAAACATGTCATGTTAGCTCTTGAGACTAGTCTGTTTTTAGTTATCCTTTTATGATTCATGCCATGTCAAATAGGCTAAGTTGAGTCTTGAATCTTTAATTGAGCTATGCTAGCTTCTTGTTGAAACACGAGTTAGTACAATTGTTTAAAAAGCAAAAAGATCCCTTTATGTGCGAAAAAACTGATCTCACCAATTCTTTCTCATGAGACTGCTTGCCATTGCACTAGGTATGAACTCAGGGGGAGTTTTGGGTGACCAAGATCATCTCCTTAAGCTTCTTGCTTGGAATGGTCGCATAAGGCTTGAGATCTAGCACATGACTAAAATTTTGGTTGGAAACAATCATGAGTTTTAAACAAAAATATGTCCATTGTGCTAAATTTGCTTAATCGCAAAAGAATCAAGTACTTAAACAAATGATTCATTCTTGAACTTGTAGGACTCTAATTTGACTCAATTCTAGCTTCTTGGTTCTACTTAGATTATTGACATGGCTTGCATCATCTTTGGATACCTTTAGCTAGACTTTGATCTTGAATGCCTTGACATGCTAACAAATCCATCTAATATTCAGATTGTTACTTATGTGGCTTGGCTTGATTATGCATATTTTGTTATGATCTTGATAGCATTCATTTGTGTCATGGCCTTGTGTAATACTAAATGGTCATTTTGGATAATCTTCATGGCTCTAGTTGCTTAGATTGAATAAAATTCAGCCATGTCATAGATATATTTTCCTCCAAGTCACTTGATGTTTTTATTGCAAAAACAGGGAGATATTGGAGAAAAAGCCACATTTTGGGAGCTTTGGGAGCCCTTGAGGAAAACTTGCTCTTTCTTTTGGTCCTTTTTGTCAACATGGTCATTAGCATCATTTTCTTTCTCTTGGATCATGTTTGACTTTCAAACAAACTCAATCTTATGCTTTTTTCTATGTTTGTCAATATACTCATCAAGGGGAAGATTGAGAGAACATATGGAGGTATCCCCATGTTTGTGATGAGTAATTGACGATTGTATTAGTAAGTTTGAGTTTGTTTTGGGTATTCTAGGTTGAGTACCTTTTACTTATGCTAATGATGATATGCTATTCGCGTGCGGTGCTATGTGACGGTTTGCTTGTCCGTGTGACTCGCAGGACTTTGGAGCTAGGTCATGGTGAGGCGAGGAGGACCGGACTAGGCACAAGAGGTGTTGAGGTCCGGCGGTCGGTGATGCCAAAGATGATCGAGCGAGTGAGATGGTTGCGAGTCGGAAGACGAGGAACCGAGCTGGAGCTACCGGTGACGGACACGACGGGCAACGACGAGAGAACCGGGACTAGGCTCAGGGAGGAGTCGGAGGTCCAGAACGGTTGGAGGTCGGTTGCGGTTGTGTGCGATGGAACAGACCAGGACTAGACTTAGGTGGAGTCGGAGGTCTCGGTCGGTGTCGAGTGGACGCGACACGCAGCGGCGAGTGGATCGAGACTAGACTCAGGGAGGAGTTGAGGTCCAGATGGTCAGGATATCGGGTGCGGTTGTGTGCGGTGGAACGGACCAGGACTAGACTCAGGGAGGAGTCGAGGTCCAGATGGTCAAAGGTGCCGGTTGCGGGAAGCTTCCAGGAAGGTGCTTGAGGGGCAAATTGGGAATTTGACTCAAGCATGAGTTGGAGGGCTGGTTTTTCCCTCCAAAATCTGGTTGTTGACCTATTGCCTCTTGTGTGTATGGAGCAAGGGAGTGGGCATGGTATGACAGTTATTGATTTTCCATATGGGGGTGAGGTCTTGCCTTCAAAAAGAGGAGAGGGAGGCAATAGTATTCAGCTATTCCAAGGAAGTGTGCAGCAGTTTGGGAGTTGGTTGTGTGCCCTTGATGTTGAGTTGAAACTAGGTTTCACCTCCCGTGTGTGTTCTTCACAAGAGTGAAGCATGTAGTGTGTTCCCCTCATTTTCAATCGCGTATGGGGGACGTAGTGGTTGTAGAACTCTTGTAATCATTCATCTCTTTTCAATATGAGAAAGATTTGGTTGAGCTGCTCTAGTTATTTTTCTTCATATGCTTGGCTGCCATTTTTAGTTCTCTCTTGATTTCTTTGTGTGTGAAGTGAGTTTTTGTTTGATTCTTGCAAAATGTGTTTGCTCGAATCGGGAATCTATATCAAAGCCATTTGGCTGTTTTGTTCCCGAGAGCCAATTGATAGAATCAAAGAATCACTCATGTTTATTCAGCGGCCTGCAATTCCTCTATTCAAGATTTTCTAGGGTTTCATGTCAGGGGATGATGAACTCTTGTGATTTCCCTTCATGAGTTGGCTTGAGATTTGTGTTCTCAAGTTCCGAGATCATTGCTAAGTTGATTGCAAAATTTCATAAGCAAAGAATGGATGAACCATGAGAAATATGAAAATTACCATTTCTCTCTACTCCATTTTCATATTTCACCTTAAATCCTGATTCTTTGCTCATGGGATGAATTCCTTTGATTTCTCAGTGTCTCAATGCTATTTAGTTTAAAGTCTTAACTCGTGGCTTGAGAAGAACCAAACCTTTTAGTTAAATTCTCTTCAATCGGGTTCTTCGCTTTGTTGTCGAAAATTCAGCCTATTGCTCCCGAGGGAGGTCGACCAAGCTAGTTAGGGGCGGTCGACCGCCTCCTAACGGCGGTCGACCGGCGATTAGGGGCCGCTGACCGCCGGTTAGGAGCGCCGAATGTGCCTCTCGTATTTGGTGTTGTGACTCTTGTTTCGCTTGGTTCTTCAACGCTTCTTTCTTGTAGTTGTCCAGCTGATATTCGCCAGAGAGCATGAGCTATTCTCATCATAGCTTTTGTAGCTATTGGTGAGAAAAGTCTCGAGTGGATACTTGGGGCAAGATTTTTAAAGAGGCACCATTCACCCCCCTCTCGTTGCCATTTTCGATCCTACAGTTTACGTGTCAACTTGTGATGCTTGATATACTCCTATGTTAATTCATTGTTAGATGTTAGGAGGAATGACTAAGTAGATGAATGAGGCGACCTCAGCGTTGATGGCTCTGCGAAGCAGCAGTGATGATGGAGATGGCCATGCTAAGGGTCAGACTATTTCACAAGTTAGTATGACTAATCAGTAAATGTTTTTATGTTCTTGTTGTATTATTATTCATGTTATTATTATCTTTGGTGTTTTCAATACGATAGAATAGTTCCTCTAGAAAAGTAAGTAAAACTTGATGCCCTTTCAATTGTTGCACCTATCAAGATTTTGATGGTTAACTGGTAGGTCTACCAAAGTAGGGTGTCATTAATTATTTCAATAAGATAGGTAAGTGTTGGACACTTTATGCATATTATTGGTTTAACTTGACTAGGCTATCAAAATAGTTTTAGGCCTAGAAGTATTGTGTTGAGGCCGAGACATATGAATGTCACTCAACAAACAAGAGTTACATGTGATGTAATTAGCAGGGTTGCTTACCTACATCGCTAGGTTTCTAGAAATAATGCCAAAGCTCACTAGGACTTAGTGAAATATGGATCTTGACTTACTATATGTAGTTAGAGGAACATGGTTTTAAATATATAGTGAAAGTATCTTTGTTAAACTATTTAATGGAAGATTTTACACAAACATAGTGCTGAAAATTTGCATATACTTTTATGTTGCAGACCATGCCACCATCTACTTCCTCTACATCCTGTTTTAACTTGTGACCTATTTTTCAGAAGGAAAAACTAAGTGGAACAAACTTCATTGACTAGATATTCTAGAGATTATATATCTTGGTGAACCAGTTAATGATGTTACTCGTGCTGAAAAGAATGAGTATGAGAAAATAGCAATGACTCACTTGAAGTTAGCTATCTCATGCTTGCAACCATGAACTCTAAGTTTTAGAAACAATATGAGAATAGGATGCCTATAATATGATTGTGGGTCTTAAGGTCAAATTTGAGAACCAATCAAGGGATGAGAGGCACCACACCTCAAGTCATTGTTTGCGTGTGTTAGCTGAAGGAAGTCCCACACCTCATCTAATCAAAATGATTGGTTACATTGAGAGTTTGGAAAACTTTATTTTCCCTTGAGCCAAGGGTTGGCTAGTGATGTGATTTTCCAATCGCTCCCTTTGAGCTTTGAGCCGTAATTTTGAGCTTTGTATGAATGGCATGGAGAAGTCAATGACCAAATTGCATGGAACACTTAAGTTAGCGGAGAGAGCATTAAGAAAAGCTCTAATCATATGTTGATAGTTCAGAAGACTACCAACTTAAAAAGTAAAGTCTAATGCTTTGTGCAAAAGAAAGAGCACGAACAAAACTCAAGATTAGATCTCGAGTATCAAATCTAAACTTTAAAAGCTCAAGATTGGTGTTGCACCTGATACTATTTGCTACCATTGCCATGAGACTAGACATTAGAAGAGGAACTGCAAGAAGTACTTGGCAGAACTGGAAAAGGAGGGAAATAGCACTTCTACTTCAAGTATAAATACTATATAAATAAATCTTGCTATTTCTCGTATTGGTTCTTAGGTATTTGATACCAAATCGGTTGCTCATATTTGCAATTCAATGTAGGAGATGATAAGAGTAGGAGATTAGCAAGAGGTGAGGTTGATCTTTGTGTGGGCAATGGAGCAAGAGTTGTTGTATTGGCTATTGGCACTTTATCGTTATCTTTACCATCGCGATTAGTTTTGAAATTGAATAATTGTTATTATGTTCCTACCTTAAGCAAAACATTATTTCCACTTTATGTTTGGGAGCAAGAGGTTATGAATTCAGAATAAAAAACAATATTATTCAATTTATTTGAATCATATGCTTTATGGTCATGTCCATTGGTGAATGGATTATATGTTTTAAATCTTAAGGATGTGCATGTCTATAACATTAATTCTAAGAGGCTTTGGCCTAATGATTTGAATCCCACTTGTATTTGTCATTGTCATTTGGGTCACATAAATGAGAAGTGCATGGTGAAGCTCCACAAAGATGGTCTTCTAAACTCATATGATTTTGAATCATTTGAAACATGCGAGTCTTGTTTACTTAGTAAAATAACTAAGGCACCTTTCATTGGTCTAGTGATAGGGCAAATGACTGTTAGCTTTGGTACATTCGGATGTATGTGGACCAATAAGCTCAATGGCGAGAGGTGGTTGCGGTTGCATTTCATACCTTTTATTGATGACTTTAGTATATACGGTTACATATACTTAATGAGGAATAAGTCGAATCCTTTGAAAAGTTCAAGGAATTTCAAAATGAGGTACATAATCAACTTAGCAAGACAATTAAAGCCCTATGACCAGATCATGGATGTAAATATTTAAGCCATGACGGTGATCATCTAAAGCAAGTGGAATTGTTCCACACCTAACTCTCACGTAACGTCTCAATGGAATGGGGTGTCTGAACGATGAAATTGGACCTTTTTAGACATGGTTTGGTCCACGATGAGTCAATCTAATCTGCCATTGTCTTTTTGGGGTATGCGCTAGAAACAACTATGTTAACATTAAATAGGGTTCCCATCAAAAGTCGTAGAGAAGATATCATATGAGATATGGATTGAGAAGCGTCCTGAGTTGTCTTTTCTCAAAATATGGGGATGTGAGGTATATGTAAAATGTTTAACGTCTGACAAACTCACACCTAAATATAATAAATGCTTCTTCATGGGGGTATCCTAAGGAAACTAAAGGATCTTACTTTTATAAAAGGGATGAGAACAAAGTGTTTGTTGCCCAAAACGATGTCTTTTTGGAGAAAGAGTTTCTCTCAAAAGGGGTTAGTGGGCACACAGTGTGACTCAAAGAAATTTGAGAACCATCAACAAATATTTCAACTCCTACTGAACCTCTACATGACGTACAAAATGTTATACAACTTGTGGAAGAGGTACCAGCCCCACGTATGCTGAAAAACCACATCAAATGCCGATAAGGTGTCGGTATGACATTTTATTGTTAGACAATGATGAGCCTAAGACTTATGAGGAAGCGATGATAAGCCCAAATTCTGAGAAATGGCTTAGAGCCATGAGATACAAAATACAATCCATGTATGACAATCAAGTTTCGAACTTGGTTGATCTACATGATGGTGTAAAAACTATTAAGTGCAAGTGAATTTTTAAGAAAAAGATAGACATGGATGGAAATGTTCATATCTATAAGGCACGATTGGTTTTGAAGGGTTTCAAACAAATTCAAGGTGTTGACTATGATGAAACTTTCTCATCCGTTGCTATGCTTAAGTCTGTCTAGATCATTCTAGCTATTGCTGCATATTTTGACGGTAGATGGATATCAAAATATTCCTACATGAAAACCTAAGTGAGGATGTGTACATGACACAACCTAAGGGTTTTGTCAATCCCCAAGATGTTAGAAAGATATGCAAAATTCATTGATATATGGACTAAAGCAAGTTTCTCAGAGTTAAAACATTCATTTTGATGAGGTAGTCAAAGAGTTGGCTGCATCAAGAATGAAGAAGAGCCTTGTGTTTACAAAAGGCTACTGAGAGCGCACTTGTTGTTCTGGTCCTATATGTGGATGATATATTATTGACTAGAAATGATATTCCTATGGTTGAATATGTGATGTCCTCATTAAGAAATATCTCTCTATGAAAGACTTAGGAGAGGCAACATATATTTTGGATATAAAGGTCTATAGAGATATAACTAAAAGGCTATTTGGATTAATCCAAGATACATATATTGACAAAGTGTTGAAGCAGTTCAACAATCGATGGTGGAACAATCTACTCCTATGATGTCAATGGGTGACCATACGAAGACGTCAATGTTCTTGTAGAGGACCTCTAGTAGGCTCCACTCAGCCTCTGGGGTGAGACCGCGCGCCCTCTACTAATACCTACTTTGATGGGTCTTTGCTATTGAGTGGTACCCTTTACCTCACTGCTTCGCCTCATTTGGTATCCATCCCAAATGCAGAGGAGGGTGTTCTTGAGGAGGGGCGAGGCCACGCTACTACATGCACTTTTCAAAGTGGGCCCGCTTGCCCACTTCAATTTGTTGAGTGAGGTCCTGGTCACCAAATACCATGATGACCCCTTGGGTCCCGGAGCTTCATACATAAGTAATTGTGGTGTGGACCGCCCAAACGCGTTGAGGGTAGCCCTTCCTAAGATGACGTTGTATGAATATGGGAGATCCACAACATCAAAGTTGATAACCTCCATTCTACTCTGCTCACTTCAGCCAAAGGCTACTTTGAGCGCCACTTGTCCCGGGCCGTGATAACCGGGCACCCTTCAAGCCTTGTAGGGACCTTGGGCAAGTGGAGCCGCCACAAGATGCCCATTTGGTCGAAGGCACCGATGAATAGGTCCGCAGAGCTACCTCCATCTATTAGGACCCCTCATGTCGCGCATCACAATGTTGGCCTCCACGGCCAGTGATTCTTGTGAGAGAAGTCTACCCCTAAGGCATCCTTTATCGTGAAGGAGATGTTGTCTTGGGCCCACATTAGGAGCACTTGTGTTGTATGTGGCAACGTGGTGTATCCAACACACATAAGCCCTCCATTGTTGCTAAGAGGAATTCGAGGACAACCCTTGTGATGGCATTGATCACTTGGGGTGGTTCGATGTCGAGGTCAGATCCATAGCACTATTGGTAGGGCGGGACAAGTGATACTTTAGAGGTGTTGTAAGTGCACCACCACTAGCGTCCTCACATCTTGGGTGCACTCCTAGTTGTGTTTTTATGGAGCACCGTGATGGTGGGGCATTATGTAACATCCCAAAAATTTTATTTGCTTTTTATTGATTTGCTGGAGTTTATTTGGATTTTTCTGGATTTTATTCCAA
Source organism: Dendrocalamus sinicus (assembly GCA_036346575.1). Taxonomy (NCBI): domain Eukaryota; kingdom Viridiplantae; phylum Streptophyta; class Magnoliopsida; order Poales; family Poaceae; genus Dendrocalamus; species Dendrocalamus sinicus. The sequence goes on from JAYEVI010000282.1 coordinate 167,309, forward strand.
GGTCTAAAGCAAGAAAATGAATTTAAAATATTTTAGTAAGCCAAAAAGAGGTTATTTTATTGTTTCCTAGCCTTCCCAAAATTTTAAAATAAATTTTGAGAATTGTTCGGAATTAAAAATCAATTTTAAAGGTTAAAAAGTATTTTATAAAATTATTAAATGAAAATCTAAAATTAAAAATATTTTTCCTAAGTCTAAAAGATCTCCAGGAATATTCTATAATTTTTCTGGAATTTTTAGACATTAAATATTATTTTTCAAAGTATTTGCAAAGTTTCTAGTATTTTCTGAAATTTTATTCCGAAAATAAAAATCAAATTCATCCAAGCCCGCCACGTGTCGCTCTCAGATTGAATCAATATCTCCACGATTTAATCCTAGCCACACATGATGACTTGCCCTTCATAAAATCCAAGAGCCATGAAACACTCACTGCCACGTGTCGCAAATCCACAGCTGCACCCTTCACTTCCTCTTCTCCCTATGACATATGGACCCACATGTCATATGTTTCTTCAACCTCTCCTTCCTCCCCTAACCCTCTCTCTCTCCTCCATGAATGACAATGAAAGCTTTTAATCCCACTACATTACCACTTTAATCCTCGCGCAAGCGTGCTTAAGCCCTCATCACTCCCCACTCACCGCCTACCGCCTCCTTTAATCCTCTCAAACCGCCGCCTTCATCTCTTTTCTCCATCTATAAAGCCCAAAGTCTTCTGTTCTTCTCCCATTCGGCCTCTCACCGCCGCCTCCCTCGCCGCCGCCGCCGCTCGTAGCCGCCCCGCCACCTCGGGCCGCGCCTAAATCCCCACCACGGCCGCCTCCTCCTTGCGCCACGCGGCTGCCGCCTCGCCGCCGGTGAGTGCACCGCTTCTCTCCGCCCGCCGCCGCTACACCGGCCACCCACGGCGATGGCTTGGCCGCCATGTGGCCGCCACTCGCGCTCGCATGGCGCCATGTGGCTGTGCCACGCGGCAGGCTCGTGGCCCGTGGATTTGTCACGGTAGACCGGGCCCACCGGTCATTCAAATAATTTTTCCCGCTGAAAATTCAAAATAGCTGACGTCATAAATAGCATTTTTCAGTAGAAAATAATTCCTGAAACCAGCTTTTCCTTTTCTCCTCCCTTAATCTTCTCCGAAAGCCATAACTTCTTCATTTTAACTCCGATTTAACCTGTTCAAATTTCTAAATTCTTCTAAAATCATAAACTACCCAAATATAGACTCTTTTTGAATTTTCTAATTTTATTTGAATTTTGTTTGAATTTTCTTTTGGTTCTTCGCAGATTATGACGAACGGAGAGTATTTCTTCACTTAATCGCAGCAAGACTTGAGCAAGGTAAGTTACACCTTTGATCATGTTGAACCTAATATTTTAAATTAATTATGTTGTTTTTAAATTATTATGCATGCATTTTTATTCAAATTAGTTCAAATGTGCTTAAAACTTTAGTTACGCCCAAATTCCTTTGTATGGCCAATCTTGATATTGAACGAACATATCTTGTCACCATAGATGAAAGCCTAGTTGGTACATTAGTATTAACTAGAACACTTTATGGAATTGCTTAGCCATGCTTAGAATAATTCAATGGGAAGAATTGTTTCACATAAAATGATAAAGTTTTCGAATGTATTCTTGACTTCGTGAGTCGAGAATGATTATGAGATGTTTTCAACAAATTATAAAACCTGTTCTTAGACTTGGGCATTGGTATGGTGGTGGGTGTCACGCATGCATCGTAGTTTGTTGACTCGTTGTTGACCGCCAGGCACAAGGGTATGCGGTAGGCCTAAGTCAAATTAAGGACCTGGCCTGTGAACTACTACTACAAAGACACACCGCACTACCACAAGTCCGGTATGGGACACCTAGCTAAGTAATTTGTGAAGTTCCATTTTAGTTTTCGCTATAGGCTGAATGTGAGCGGCGCGAGGCCATGGGAAGTCTCACATGGCACAAGAGGCTCCAACATGTGGATTCATGTTGTGGTGAAACCTTAGTGGGCGGCGAATCGATTTGGCAATGGAACATTGGAACAGCCTTGTCATGAACTCTCACCACACACCTAAGGCGGCAGTGTAAATCGCGTGGCAAAACGAGAGAACATGTCTTGTGGGTAAAGTTGTACACCTCTGCAGAGTAACAAAACTATCTCGGATAGCCGTGTCCACGGTCAAGGACATGCTTAGTATGGTTTTTCACGGATTAGACTTTGGTTTTAATAAAATTTGGTTTTGGACACTTGTGAGATCTTTTGGAAAGATGGTCCTGTGGGATGCCCGTGGATAGGTTGGTGTTTGGTCTGAGCCTGCACTAACGATATTATTTTGTTAAAATCTTGTTTCTATCTATTGTATCAAATTCAGCTTTTGCACTTACTTTCAGTATTTATTCCAATGATGTTGTTTATGCAAATAAACCATAATATGCCTTCCTTTGTAACCCTTATGCATGCATCAAATCGTTATATCTCCCGTGTAACTTGTGAGTACTTTATGTGCTCACCTTGCTTAAACTCCTGTTGCGTGAGGACGACGACGTCGACTATGTTGAGGATTGCGGCTAATAGGCCACGCCTTCTTACCAATTCGCCTTGTGGGAAGGCAGGATGGGCTGCTCCTTTTATTTATCTTCCGCTATTTACTTTTATGTTTGGCCATGAAGCCACCTTATTGTAAACTTGGCCATAAGGCCCGTACCTTTGCCTTATAATAAAGTTTGGTTATTATGTATGATATATATATCACTGTTCAATCTGTGTGCACTAGCTTTTCCTGGGATAGTGCGATTTACACAGTGGGTTCTGGAGTTGTTGCTCCGGGTCCCAACACATTAGCACATGGTGTGGCCTCCTTTGTGGTCTCATCATTGCCCTCTTTGATGTTGAGTACATATCTACCCTTGGGCACCTTCCTTTGCTTGTGGTTCAAACCTCCTTTGGGGCCACAGCGTGAGCCCCGCAATGTCGACCTCATGCAACATCGTGTCCTCTGCTCTCACATATTTTTCCATTTTGTTGAAGAGCTTGTCCATCATTCTTACAGGCTTCTGGGCATTGTACTCTGCAAGAAGCCCCTTTCAAAGGGCGTGGATGGTGACGTTGATGATGGTCATCTCGCTGGCGCCCTTCACCTAGTAGCGGACCTTCATGAAGTTCCTACCTTATTCCAAGAGCTAATCTGCGTTAATCCCTCACGTAGTTGCCATGGAAGTTGTTGTGCATGAGATCTCTGACTTGCTCCCATGCGTAAACGAGCTAGGAGCGATTGTGAAGAGCCAGAAAGCACGACACCGTGAGGGCAAATGGTAATCCCTTTGCCTTTGTTGATTCGTCCCCTCCCAAGGGCTTCAATGGCCATCTCGAGACGCATGGAAATTCATGGGGATCCATTTCGCCCTTGTAAGGTTTCAGCATGGGCATTTTGAAGTCTCTTGGCCAGACGCTTTGCTGCAAACCCCTGATATAGACCAACTAGTAAAATAGCTGATGTGTAGGGGTGGCCTAAACTTCATGGTACGAACAATAGCAAATACTCTGGCTTCTTGCTGCGACTAGGGCTTCAGCTCATCCTTTCGTCTTGTAGCAACTCTAGGGTTTAGGGTTATTACTAGGGAGAAGCAGCCAAACAACACCTCCAGCTTCTTCCTTCATGGCAAGTGTAAATGGATAATGGGGTTGCAATGCATTAAATAATAATGTTGCCAAATAAAAGAAATCAACCAGCCTTCCAAACTATGAGCAACCAATAGGCGGTCATGAATTAGATGGGATGGACCTTGTAGATTAAATGCCATAACTCAAGAACAACATCCTTGATCTATGCAATTTAATCAAACCCTAATTGGGAAAATCTCAACAAGCATGCACAATATTGTGCCACAAAACCATCGTTCTTC
>JAYEVI010000283.1:0-67858 GCA_036346575.1 Dendrocalamus sinicus
GTCTCTTCGCTGCATGATAACACGCGACGAGTTTCACGCCCTTCAAGCTTCTTTTTGGCGGCGAGGCGGTCACGCTGAAGAAATCAAGGCTGGATCGCGGAGGGTCCTCGTCCAAGCGCCCGACGAGGCGTCATGTTTCTTTGGACCTCCTCGATGGGGCGCGCGTGCGAGCACAGCCCAACACGTTGAAAAGTACACGTGGCGGACGATGCGTACTCGAGACCGATGCGTATATCGCGAAGGTTCAAGGCGGGGATCTCGTCCTTAGACGGCACTCCATGCGGAGGCGTTGGCAAGCAGGTCAAGTGGGAAGGTCCATACATTGTGGTTGAAGCATTGCGAGAAGGAGCATACCGCCTCGCCACACTCGAGGACAAACTCTCGCCACACATGGGCAGCGGACAAGGCTGCGGCGATATTACGCCTAGAAGCGAGATGAAGGCTATAATGGCATCGGCCTCTCCTTGTCACGATGCTCGCCAGCGCAAGCGGGTATTCAATAAAGCTCATTGTTCCCACAAATAACATTGTCTAGCCGCAATGTGCAAGCGATCACCCCTAGCGTCGAGGTTCGCCTCCGCGCGCGAGAGTCCACGGACTATAAATAAGGCGTGGCGTCGAGGTTCACCTCCGCGCGCACGGTCTGTGGACTTTAAATAAGGCGTGGCGTCGAGGTTCGCCTCGCGCGCGAGTCCACGGACTATAAATAAGGCGTGGCGTCGAGGTTCACCTCGCCGCGCACCGATCTGCGGACTTTAAATAAGGCGTGGCGTCGAGGTTCGCCTCGCACGCGAGTCCATGGACTATAAATAAGATGTAGCGTCGAGGTTCACCTCCGCACGCGCGCGATCTGCGGACTTTAAATAAGGCGTGGCGTCGAGGTTCACCTCCGCGCGCGATCTGCGACCTTTAAATAAGGCGTAGCATCGAGGTTCGCCTCCGCGCGCGAGTCCACGGACCATAAATAAGACATAGCGTCGAGGTTCACCTCCGCACGCACAAGTCTGCAGACTTTAAATAAGGCGAAGCGTCGAGGTTCGCCTCGCACGCGAGAGTCCTGAGACTATAAATAAGGCGTGGCGTCGAGGTTCACCTCCGCGCGCACCGATCTGCGGACTATAAATAAGGCGTAGCGTCGAGGTTCACCTCACGCCGCGAGTCCACGGACTATAAATAAGGCGTGGCGTCGAGGTTCACCTCCGCGCGCGCGATCTGTGGACTTTAAATAAGGCGTGGCGTCGAGGTTCGCCTCGCATGCGAGAGTCCGTGGACTATAAATAAGGCGTGGCGTCGAGTGCGCCTCCGCATGCGACGATCTACGAACTATAAATAAGGTGTCGCCGGCCCGAACACCGCTTACAACAAGAAGAATAAATGGTGCACCATTCCATTGCAAAAATATGAGGTGGAATGGTTACGGTATGGGTGCACAAGTGCGAACCCCCCTCTCCGCCTGATATGATCAGCACCTCAGTCTTCGTGCTGCGCCGAGGGGCCCGTGCCGCTGCTATGGCCTCAGGAAACTTCTTCGAGCCAACGGAGGAAGTCCCCTCTGTTGGTGATATGCCCTAGAGGCAACATGGAGATGTTGAATATATCACATACTATGTTTATGATACATTGTTTTGTTCCTTGAAATAGACATTATCATTATTGATCAATGAGTATGTGACTTATTCATGAGACTCTTAATGCCAAAATGTTGCTATTTCTAAATGATCCCTGATCATATATCATATGAGGAACAAATATGATTCAAAGATCAGCATATGTATTGATTGATGATCATGTCTCATGGATCATGGTATGGAGATACCAAATCAATAATATGGACATGTGTTAGTGAACATATGTTGGATAGACCCGCCATGAGACACCGCAGAGATTCCATGTGTCATTAGTTGGTCTCAAGTAGTGTTTATGTAGAATCCTTAGACTTGAGATCATCATGGTTCCCAACATGCGTAGTAGCCTATTTTGGGACTACTAACCACTACTCCGTGGCTGGGTAGTCATAAAAGTAGTCTTCGGGTTTGCTATGAAACATGTAGTGGGATGTGAATGATCAAGATAGAATTTGCCCCTCCTTATGGGAGAGATATCTCTGGGCCTCGATGTAATGGATTATGAAAGTGCATGGCCATGCCAATGTGATTGAGGAGTCAATCACAAGTTTATAATCCATCACGAATCGAGAGAGTGATTGAGCTATTAAGAGGATGACACAGGTCTCGCCTTGTGCTTAATCTATATCGTGAGGCAAAGGGATTCGTACATGAGAACATTACGAGTTCAGCTGATATGATCTTTACGTATACTTTGGGGTTAATATGTCTTGCTAGAGGCGCTATTAACAGGTGACCGGAAAGGTGTTTCGGGTCGCGACCAAGTATACGTGAACCTCTGGTCGCACACTTAACGGGTTGGAACACTAATTCGAATGTGATTCGGATGTGGGCTCAGTCGGATAGAGATCCGGATAGACTCCTATTGGGCCTCGGTCCACGAGGCCCAAGTGAGGAGGTCTATATATTTGGAGGCGGGCTGAGGATGTAGGCATCTGTTGCGTCGAGCAAAACCCTAGCCGCCACCTCCCGGCGAAACCCTAGCCGCTCGCGAGTGCCGGTACACTCGCGATCGGCGTTCCGGCCGGACGTGTGGATACCGGAGGCGCGCTCGTTGCGGCGTTGATCGGCATCAACAAACTACGATTGGAACAGACTCGTGGTGTGGTTGATCGCGTGGAGAGACGATCTGTTCGGGACGATCGGCTACTTCCACTACTACCTCGGCAGCGCGTGGTTGGATCGGCTTCTCCAACTCATCTTCGCTGCTGCGCTGCTGCGTCTAGTGGTAACGATCTATGATCCCTCCTTAGCATGATGTCTGGTGTGCGCGGTAGAAAATTTTATTTTCGCTTTCGTAGCCTCTGCGCGTTCCTTTACCCTCCCGCGCGCGTCTAACATCTTGCAACCTCGCCTCATCCTCCCGACACGACCCCGCATCCGCGGTGGAAGTTACTCAAGGCTAGGCTCGATGGAGCGAATAGAGTCGGCGGCGCCTCGGCCGGCCAGGAAGATCGAGCGCGGGTTCGCTAGCTCTGCATGTGCCTACACCGCGGGTGTGAAGCGAGCGAGGCAAGGCACGCGCCAAGATAGCCGATGCTCCCGAAGGTCGTGGCGCTGCGAAGCGCGATGCCCCCCTCCTCGATCAGCCCAAGCGTCTCCATCAGTCCTCCGCCCGTGGGTGGCGTCGGGCACTTCAACACACGATCGTGGAGGGCGGTCAGAGATTCCATGGCCCCCAGTGGCGTGGGCGCATCGTCAAGGCGCGGGTCTTCCACGCAAGGGACTCCTCCAACGGACCTTCTCCGCTTCGAGTAGTGATCTGCTGCAAAAGGAGGTGCGTTCCTCGCCGCGTGGCGCGCTGGACCTCGCGGTCTCTGCTGCGCGGCCGCCGAGCGCCTCCGGCAGATGAAGCTGTCCGTCCTTCACGGCGTGGCGTCATCCGGCACGCAGCTCGACCTCGAGCCCTCCGCTCCACGATGCGGGCCTCATCTAGCGCGTGGCCAGGACAAGCGCCCGAAATGGCGAAGAAGTCAGCAGGTGCTCGGCGGTGCTCCCCGACCGCGGCGCACATACTTACCCTTATCTCCGAGGCCCGCAGCATGCAGCGCGGAGGTCCCCTCGCACGACGCCGGCTCTGTTGTTCAAAACCATCACGGGCGCGCTCCGCGGCTGCATTAAAAGCGCAAAGCGTCTCCGGACGCGGGAGGAAGTCGGAGAGGGCGAGCCCGCCCTGCGTCACGGCGGGGCTGCGGAGACCGGCGCGTCGATGGCGGCGGCCTGCAGGTACCTCGTTCAGTGGTCCAACGCATCGCGCACACCCCGTTGCTCGATCCTTCACGCGTCACGGGAGACCGTCACGCCTTATGTCGACGGAATGGCGAGCAAATCGGGAGAGTTTTGCGGTCGCCGCGAGGAAAGGGAATCGCGCCTACCTCCTCGCACCGCCACGCGCGCGAGGAGGATGCTTGTTCATCCGCTAGTCGGGGAGCGAGCACCCCGGTGGGCGGTCGGGAAGACCTGTCGACCACACCGGCTGCGTCGGGCGCCGCACCTCCGAGCACGGGGCCGGCAACGATATACCGGCCCCTCGAAGGCGAAGGGGGCTGGACACGAAGGCGTTTCGCCTTGGGCTCCACAGGAGATTCTTCGGTGGCGTCAGCCGCTGTAGTTCCCGCCGCGCCGGTCATTCCGCTCGGCGCATCTCGGCGGCCGCCGTGGTGGTAGAGCACCGCCAGGTAGCTTCCTCCACAGGTTGGCGGATCCGCACAACGGGTCTTCATGGGCTCAACAGCGTCGGTGGGAGATGCCGCGATGGGCTCGGGCGCCATGCTCTCGAGCTGGTCGGCCGGACTCATCACCGCCGCACGTCCTACCCCACCGATGCGGCCGCCGAGTGGTGGCGATCGACGCTGCGACCTTGGAGTAGGCCCTGGCAGCTCGCCACCACGGCGGCTCGAAGTCCCGCGGGCGCCTCCGTCGGCACGCGCGCTCGGCGCAGCAATGCGAGAACCTCGCGACGCGGCGATTTATCCGCCTCGCCGCTGCCTTGGTCGCACCTCGCGCGCCTGTGCTCCTTGAGCATGTACGGGCCCAAGAACGTCGCGACGCGTGCTCTGCATCCTCTAGCTGAGCCACTGTACAAAAAAATATATAGCAAGTTGGTCGGGCAAGGGCTACGCGATCACAAGGGGTGCGCACCAACGCGCCGAGACTCACAAGGGGCGGAGGGTGGGGCGAGCAAGACAATGGCGGAGCACCCGTCCTCTCGCCGTCGCTCGCCGCCTCGTACTTCCCCGGCGGAGAGTGGAGACACCCGTACATCGTAAACTCTTCAGCCAAGTCGCGCATACTTAGCCGGCGTGCTACGCCAGCAAGCCTCCACAGCCTCCGTGCGTCGTCAGCCTCTGGCGTCACACGTGGCGAGCGGTCGAACGAGATTGGCCCACCACGCACAAAGCGAGCCAGCGTGCTGGTCACGGCGTAGTAAAACCACGCCGCCCAGCGGCTTCCCACCCTCCAAGCTGGCGGCGTGGGAAATAGCGTCGGCGGGACCCTCGCAGCACGAAATTGGCGCTACCAAAGTTGGATACAGCCCCTCAATCTTCTTGGGTCAGCGGCGCGCGTTATGCGAGGATGGCGAACGGGCTCGCGGCTGGGCGCCGCCCTTCCGTCCGCGTAGCCCACGTAAAGACGGCCAGGCGGACTATGGCGTTGGGCGTCAACTGCGCTAACTCCAACCCGTAGGTCCGCAGGACTTTGCCCACAAACATCGTGGAGGGCATTCGAAGACCGGCGTCGAAAAACACGGCGAAGACGATCGCCTCCGTTTCCTGGGGCTTCGGCTCTGTTTCGTCGCGGCGGGGTAGGCGAGCCCCATCGCGTTCCTCGATCTTCCCCTCCAGCACAAGCCGCTGCAGCATCTCCTCAGTCGTGCGGCTCTTCCCCAGCACACGGGAGCAGTGACCCCCCGAGTTTTCCATGGCGTCCCACCGCTCGCCTCCATGCGAACGCCCCCGCAGCACCAACTCACAATCCTCGGAGCGGAAGGATGACTCGTCCCGCCCAGGCAAGGAGCTACCGTCGGTAGGGCGGGGGGCACCGTCATGACTGGCCATTGTGCTGTAAGATTAGAGCACCAGGGCTATTAACACGAAAAAGCGGAAATAGACGGCAGGCGAGATAGAGCGCCCCCACTACAGCGAATGGCGACTTATAAAGCCCGCTCACCTCCCCCACGACAACAAGCGCAGCCGAACTCAAACCCCAGTGGTTCGACTACCCACGACTGGAAAGAAGAACCGCCGGCACTTGGAGAGGCGCGCCGTGTAGGTGGCCAGGCAGCGCGCAACACCAAACCGCGCCCGACACGCATCCCGCTTGCCTAGGGAAGAGGCGAACGGCCACACTCACGCAACCGCTCACATCCCACGACGCGCCAGGCATCAACCGCCACGTGCCCCACCCATGGAAGGCAGACTGCACGACGTGACAGCCTTCCCCCTAACAGGCGGGCACGCACGATTCGGCCGCCATTAAAAGCGCACAACCAGGTCGCGAGTCACAACGGCTCCAAGGCATACCAGCGTCGGTGGCGCAAGGCCCGTTCGAAGGGTAGGGGACGGAGCGCCGCGACGCGTCTGCCGCCAGCGCCCGGCTCGCGCCACCCGTTCAAAGGTAGGGACGGCGCGCGCGTGTCTCGCCGCCAGCGCGCCGGCTCGCCGCCACCCATTCGAAGGGTAGGGGCAGAGCGCGCGCGTGTCTGCCGCCAGGCGCAGCTCCGCGCCTCCCGTTCGAAGGGTAGGGGATGGAGCGCGCGTGTCTATTTCGCCTCGGCGCCAGCTCCGCTGTGAGCGCGCGCGCGTCTACTTCACCGCGCGCCAGCTCCGCTGCCACCCGCTCGAAGGTAGGGGCGAGCGCGCGGCGTCTACGCCGCCGGCGCCGGCTCGCTGCCACCCGTTCAAGGGTAGGGGCGGAGCGCGCGCGTCTACTTCACCCGGCGCCAGCTCGCTGCCACCGTTGAAGGTAGGGCACGGAGCGCGCTCGTCTACCGCCAGGCGCCGGCTCCGCTGCCACCCCGATGGCTGAGGGGCGGGGCGCGCGCGCTTCGCCGGCAGGCGCGGCTCGCTGCCACCCGTTCGTAGGGTAGGGGCGGGCGCGCGCGCGTCTACCGCCGGCGCCGCCTCCCGCCACCCGCTCGAAGGGTAGGGGCGGGCGCCGCAGCGTCTGCTGCCGCGGCGCCAGCTCGCCGCCACCGTTCGAAGCGGTAGGGACGGAGCGCGCTCGTCTACCGCCTAGGCGCCAGCTCCGCTGCCACCCATTCGATGGCTAGGGCGGAGCGCGCGCGTCTGCCGCCTGGCGCCAGCTCGCCGCCACCCGTTCGAAGGGTAGGGGCGGAGCGCGCGCGCGTCGCCGCCTCGGCGCCAGCTCCACCGCCACCCGCTCAAGGGTAGGGGCGGAGCGCGCGCGCGTCTACTTCGCCTCGGCGCCGGCTCGCTGCCACCCGTTCGAAGGGTAGGGGACGGAGCGCGCGCGTCTACTTCGCCTCGGCGCCGGCTCCGCCGCCACCCGTTCGAAGGGTAGGGGACGGAGCGCGCGCGCGTCCCCTCGGCGCCAGCTCGCGCCACCGTTCGGCGGTAGGGACGGGCGCGCGTCTACTTCCCCTCGGCGCCGGCTCGGTGCCACCGTTCGAAGGTAGCGGGCGCAGCGCGCGCGCGTTTACTCGCCGAGGCACCAGCTCGGCTGCCACCGTCCGAAGGTAGGGGACGGAGCGCGACGCGCGTCTGCCGCCAGGTGCCAGCTCGGCTGCCACCCGCTCGAAGGGTAGGGGACGGAGCGGGCTCGTTTACGCCGCCGCGCGCGGCTCCGCTGCCACTGCTGAAGGGTAGGGGACGGAGCGCACGCGCGTCTGCCGCCGGCGCCAGCTCCGCCGCCACCCGTTGAAGGGTAGGGGCGGCGCGACGCTGCGCGTCTGCTCGCCGAGGCGCCAGCTCGCCGCCACCCGTTCGAAGGTAGGGGCGAGCGCGCGCGCGTCTACTTCCTCGGCGCCCGCTCGCGCCACCCGTTCGAAGGTAGGGGACGGAGCGCGCGCGTCTATTTTCTCGGGGCCAGCTCGCTGCCACCCGTTCGAAGGTAGCGGGACGAGCACGCGCGCGCGCTTCTACTACGCCGAGGCGCCGGCTCGGTGCCACCCGTTCAAGGTAGGGGACGGAGCGCGCGTCTGCCGCCGAGTGCCGGCTCGGCCGCCACCCGCTCGAAGGGTAGGGACGGAGCGCGGGCCGTCTACCGCCGGCGCCAGCTCGCCGCCACCCGTTCAAGGGTAGGGGCGGAGCGCGACGCGCGTCTCGCCGCCGGCGCCAGCTCCGCCGCCACCCGTTCAAGGTAGGGGCGGAGCGCGACGCGCGTCTCGCCGCCTCGGCGCCAGCTCCCGCCACCCGTTCGAAGGTAAGGACGGAGCGCTAGCGCGTCTACCGCGCCGAGGCGCCAGCTCGCTGCCACCCGCTGAAGGTAGGGAGCGAGCGCGCGCGTCTACTTCACCGAGGCGCCAGCCCGCGCCACCCGCTGAAGGTAGGGGCGGAGCGCGACGCGTCTACTTCGCCGACGCCAGCTCCACTACCACCCGCTCGAAGGTAGGGGCGGCGCGCGCGCGTCTACTTCGCCTCGGCGCCAGCTCCGCTGCCACCCGTTCGCAGGGTAGGGGACGGAGCGCGCGCGCGTCTACTTCCCCTCGGCGCCAGCTCCGCTGCCACCCGTTCGAAGGGTAGGGGACGGAGCGCGCGTCTACTTCACCTCGGCGCCAGCTCCGGTGCCACCCGTTGAAGGGTAGCGGACGGACGCGCGCGCGCCGTCGCCGGCGGCGCCACGGCTGCCACCCATTCGAAGGTAGGGTGAGCGCGACGCGCGTCTGCGCCGCCTAGGTGCGGCCGCTGCCACCCGCTCGAAGGTAGGGGCGGAGCGCGCGCGTCTACTTCCTCAGCGCCCACCCGCGCCACTGCTCAAGGGTAGGGGACGGAGCGCGGCGCGTCTGCCGCCAGCGCCCGCTCGCGCCACCCGTTCGAAGGTAGGGGACGGAGCGCGCGCGCGTCTACGCGCAGGCGCCAGCCCGCCGCCACCCGTTCAAGGTAGGGGACGGAGCGCGCGCGCGTCTACTTTTCCTCGGGGCCAGCTCCACTGCCACCCGTTCGAAGGGTAGCGGACGGAGCACGCGCGCGCGTCTACTACGCCGAGGCGCCAGCTCGGGTGCCACCCGTTCGAAGGGTAGGGGACGGAGCGGACGCGTGTCTACTTCGCCGAGGTGCCAGCTCGGCTGCCACCCGTTCGAAGGGTAGGGAACGGAGCGCGGGCCCATCTACTTCGCCCAGGCGCCAGCTCCGCTTCCACCCGTTTGAAGGGTAGGGGATGGAGCGCACGCGCGTCTACTTCGCCGAGGCGCCAGCTCCGCTGCCACCCGTTCGAAGGGTAGGGGACGGAGCGCGCGGCGTCTTCGCCCAGCGCCAGCTCGCCGCCACCCGCTCGAAGGTAGGACACACGAGCGCGCGCGTCTACTTCGCCCAGGCGCCAGCTCCGCTGCCACCCGTTCGAAGGATAGGGGACGCAGCGCGCGGCGTCTGCCGCCCAGCGCCAACTCGGCGCCACCCGTTCAAGGGTAGGGGCGGGCGCGCGCGCGCTGCCGCCGCCTGGCGCCAGCCCGATGCCACTCGTTGAAGGTAGGGGCGGGCGTGCGGCGCGTCTGCCAGCGTCGGCGCCGGCCCGCTGCCACCCGTTCGAAGGGTAGGGGCGGGCGCGCGCGCGTCTACGCCGCCTAAGCGCTGCTCCGCTGCCACCCGTTGAAGGTAGGACACGAGCGCGCGCGCTGCGCCTGCTTAGCCCAGCGCCAGCCCGCTGCCACCCGTTCGAAGGTAGGGACGGAGCGCGCTCGTCTGCTTTCACCCGGCGCCGGCTCGCGCCACCCGTTCGAAGGTAGGACACGGGCGCGCGCGACGCGCGTCTTTAGCCCGCGCGCCAGCTCGCGCCACGATTCAAGGGTAGGGGCGGAGAGCGCGTGCGTCTACCGCCAGCGCCGGCCGCTGCCACCGTTCGAAGGCTAGGGGACGGAGCACGCGCGCGTCTACTTCGCCTCGACGCCAGCTCCGCTACCACCCGGTCGAAGGGTAGGGGACGGAGCGCGCGCGCGCGTCTACTTCGCCTAGGCGCCAGCTCCGATGCCACCCGTTCGAAGGGTAGGGGACGGAGCGCGCGCGCGTCTACTTCCTCGGCGCCGGCCCGCTGCCACCCGTTGAAGGTAGGGGCGGAGCGCGCGCGTCTACTTCCTCGACTCAGCCCGCTGCCACCCGTTCGAAGGTAGGGGACGGAGCACGCGCCGCGTCTGCCGCCGAGGCGCCAGCCGCCGCCTGCCACTCGTTCGGTAGGGGACGGGCCGCGCGTGTCTACATCGCCTGCGCGCGGCTCGCGCCAACCGCTCAAGGGTAGGGGCGAGCACGCGCGCGCGTCTACTTCACCCAGGCGCCAGCTCGCCGCCACCGTTGGAAGGGTAGGGGCGCGCGCGCGTCTACTTCGCCGGCGCCGGCTCGCGCCACCGTTCGAAGGGTAGGCGGCGGAGCACGCGCGTCTACGCCGCCAGCGCTAGCTCGCTGCCACCGTTGGAAGGGTAGGGGCGGAGCGCGTGCGCGCGTCTACCGCCCAGTGCCAGCTCGCTGCCACCCATTCGAAGGTAGGGGACGGAGAGCGCGCACGTCTATGCCGACAGGCGCCGGCCTCGCCGCCACCCGTTCGAAGGGTAGGGGCGGAGATCGCGCGCGTTCTGCCGCCTGGCGCCAGCTCGGCTGCCACCCGTTCGAAGGGTAGGGGACGAGCGCGCGCATCATTCGCCCCAGCGCCAGCTCGCTGCCACCCGTTCGAAGGTAGGGATGGAGCGCGCGACGTCTTTCGCCTGGCGCCAGCTCCGCTGCCACCCGTTCGGAAGTGTAGGGGACGGAGCGCGCGGCGTCTACCGCCGGCGCCAGCTCGCCGCCACCCGCTCGAAGGGTAGGGGCGGATGTCGGACCAGATTTTACAATCCGAATCTTACGTGACTCCACCGCACTATTCTCGGATCGTAGATAGTGCTCACGATTCTGATTCGAATATCAAAGTTCATATCATGCGGAAACGTAAAATATAATAGTAGACTTACTCATGGGCGATTAGGCCTAAATCAATAAATTGCAGCAGCGGAAGAACGCAGCACACAGGTGGGACCTTCAGGACATGCCCACAGCAGCCAACCGGAGGTTCGCGACCTAGCCCTTGACATCTTCACCTTCTCGCCAGCTTGTCCAATCTTGTTGCCGAGGCGGCGTAACTTGATTTCCTGATTCCAAATTTTGTCGCAAAGCGGCGTGAGCACTCCGACCCCGTGCTCCACGAGCCAATACACGAATGCAAATAAATAGTATGCATGGCTTAACAAAGGAGAGGCTCGGGTTGTTTTATTTGCCATAACTTGCATTTGAAATTCATTAAATAGAAATGTCACGAGACTTAGCGGTTTGAACTAAATCATAATGAGTGAAAAGAATGCAATATCATTAATAGTGATACAGATTATTTGTTCACCATATATGGCATCTGCACCATATGCTTATCTTTCAAATTATAACCGCTTAACTATTCATTGGGACAACACCGGGAAAATTCAAACCAGGACCATCTGCAATCCTTCACTTTGTCAATACTACCCACAAAGTTTTCGAAATAGAACTATATCTGGTTAAGTTCCCATGTCCGCCCATGACCGTGGGCACGGCTATTCGAATAGTTTTGACTCTGCAAAGTTTGTACACTTTCACCACAAGAGACAATCAACTCGTTGCCCCACATGATGCCTTAGACACGTGGTTGAGCAGACCATCACGGTGACTTTTCAAAGTATCTAGTCCATTCTCTCATCTCACCTTATGGGTAGCTGCCCACTTGCGGTGGGTCCCATCTGTCTTGCGGGATGTTTCCCACACCACTAACGCAGCTCGGGCTCCTACTTCCCAAGCGTTAGGACAGCTGGAAACTTCACCCTCCACCGGTGTCCCTTGTGCCCCTTGCCGTAGCGTAGCCCCATCAATCCACTACCGGTGAGATGAGTCCGGGTTTCAATAAATTTACTTAGCCAAGTTGTATTTTACAGACTTGTGGTTGTACTATTTTACACGGAGGTCACGACAAGATTCAGTCCTTAGTGGTATCTGGGCGGTCTACCACTATCCCACTTTTGTGCATCCACTGCACCACATTCACATCCTCGAACCATCCACCCGGATATATAAGCAAGTTGGGGTTTTTGAACATAAAGTAATCATACCAACATATACCAGTCATTCCCACCATGATCGCCCAAATCAATTTCTCATGATTAAAGTGATGCTTGGGGCAATTGCTTGCCCCGGGTTCCTAATCAATGCTAAGCATGGCCTATAACTAAGGACTTATTTTCGTAAGCTATTCATTATAAGTTTTCCTCTAGGCGACAAGGCTCACATAGGCAATTTCCAAGAGGGGTGTAATACTTAATCAAGTTGAACAATGGGTATATAGCTAAAGTTTTAAATCAACATATTTTGCACATAAAATAACAGCATGCAATTTGATAATTCAAACAAAAGTAACTTGCATAAATTGTAGGTTCAACATGATCAAAGTATTGACTACTTTGGTGCGGTTTATCATGTCTTGAGCTCACACAATGCTTTCTTGAGCTTCGGTCTCCATCTTCACTTTGAACTTGACCTCGCGTGATCCACTGAATCTTCACGACTCCCAATTTCTAATTATGCGCTAAACGATGAATCAAGTAAAGCAAATAACTCAAAAGATCCAAATAAATTCAATCACTTTAAATACCTGATTTACTTTAAATTATGCATTTATTATGGTTTGAGAATAGAAGGATGATGTAGGTTAGTGTGTTGTAAGCACTGTGGTAGCTGGGTTTGAGTAGAAGGACGAGTTGTCAGAATGCTTTATCGTGAGGGAAAATTTTAGAAATACGAGGATCAAAAGTGAGGATGTACCTATAGGAACTATCTCGCTTTTGGGAAAGGAAGGTGACCGGACATGGTTGATTAGGAAAAGCGAGGCTTGACCTTTTTTTTTATTTATCAAGGAAGTTCCATGAGTTAGGGTAGACCTATGGGCTGGTGTAGGAGTTCAGTGTACAAATTTTATCTTTAGGGTTTGCATTCCTTGCAACTTAGGTTATGGTAGAGGCACTGGGTGATGGATGAGATCTGTACTTATTCTATAAATATTTTAGTCTAAAGTATTATAACACTTGGATATCTTCATTCATAGCTAGGCTAAATTTAAGTTGAATTAGGATCCATTCCCACGAGTCCTAACTTGTTATATATACAATTATGCTCAATACTATTATGTACTAAAACTAATGTTAGGGCTAAGATTTATTCGATGACACTATTTTTATCTGGCTTACTCCTTAGCTACTATTATGTTTATCTTTATTTCAAATTTTAGATTAAACTTAGCTATCTGAGCAAAGCTTTGTATGTATCATTTTGTGTGACCTAAATTATTTGTGTTAATGGTTACATGTTTACTTTAGAGTATCTATATGTCTGTGAGATTATTGTGGTGCTATATGACCCAGGGCTATTATATTTTAGCATCTGTATATTATTATGACCTTTTAATTTGAGTGATCTCTCAAGTACTCATTCATGGTATTTTATCCTTTTATAACTCGAGTTCATGCGTGCATGATGGTATTTGCCATCACTATTAACTAAGGTTTCTATTTAAGATTTCATGGTTAGCAATATGTTAATGATAGGGATTATATTTTCAAGAGGGTCTAAGGCGTATATAAAAAAAATTGCACGAACATATTTGCTAATAGATTGCATGTATATAATCCGCATTTTTCTATCTATCTATCTATCTATCTATATATATATACTTAGAAGGTCTCTAAGTTTTGGATTCATTTATCTAGGTAGAGATTATTGTTGAAAGTAATATTTCAATTAAGAACCTTATCTCTATAGCTAAACATTATATCTAAATT
Organism: Dendrocalamus sinicus; assembly: GCA_036346575.1. NCBI lineage: Eukaryota > Viridiplantae > Streptophyta > Magnoliopsida > Poales > Poaceae > Dendrocalamus > Dendrocalamus sinicus. Next base: position 13,621 of record JAYEVI010000283.1, read on the forward strand.
CTTTATTAAATGCTAGATAATTAAATGAAGTCATCTTTTGTTAATGCTCCTTTATTAATAAGTAGGCCTTCAGATAGTTATCCAAACCATATTAATTATCCATATATGATAACTAAACCAAATTTAAATATTAAATAATCCTTTTTTATATATCCTAATAAATTTCATTAGCTTCCCTCGATTATCTCTAACGTTTCCTAAACTTTTCTTAATTAAAATGGGCTATAATAAAAAGGTGGGGGAAACATGCTGTCGGCCGGATTCGAACATGGGCGGGCGGATTGAGTGTCGGCGCTGCTAGCCACTCGGCCTACTGGTATTACCAGAGGGAGGAGGCGAACAAATCTAATTGAACCGGTGACTTGGGTATTGGAGCAAAGGAAGCTCGGTGTGGCGGGTGGGCGACGACGTCGCCGACGCGATGTGGCCGGAGAGGAGCGGGCAGTGGGCAAAACGGTGCGCCGGGCTGAGGAGATTCCGAGGGAGGTGGCGTCGGGGACCGGGGAACTTCGGAGCGGCGGAGCAGACGGAGCAGGCGGCGATCAAAACAGGGCAGAGACCGCGACGGCGCCTCGAGCAATTGCATCTCAATTAAAATGGAGGGGAGCTAAAGGAGCGTGGCCTAGCTCACCGAAGGTGGTTGCCGGGCTCGGAGAGGTCGGAGGTGAGCCGGCGACGTCGGGGTCGGAGCGGCGGAGAGGGCGCTCGGTGCCGGAGAAGTCGAGCCAACGGATCTTCGATCAGGCATTGGGAACGTCTTCACAAAGTCCAGGTGGTGCCCTGTCTGGGAGGAATTGGCCGGCGGTGGCCTAGCTTGGCGGCGAGGGGAGTCGCCGGGGTCGGGGGAGGCATGGTGCTCCAGCGGCCTGCAAGGGAAGGGGAGTCAATTAGAGACGGCCGGGGCATGAGGGGAGAAGGGGGCTCGGGAGAGTCACTCCCGCGAAGGGTCGCCGAGGAAGGGGGCGAAAATGGCAGCGGCATGGTTCCCAGCGGAAGAAAGACAGGGGGGAGGAAGGAAGAATGGCGCGGGAAGCTACTTATGCTCACGGGTGACCGAGAAAACCGTGGCGCTGGGAAAACCTCGGGTGGGGCTGCGCATGGAGGCCACGGGCGGCCGGAGCTTGGTGGCAGCTCACGGCGCGGGTGAGGTGACAGGCGCGCGCAGCGCGGCGGGATGCGACAAGGCGGCGGTGCAGAGGTGGTAGCGGGGGGGCGCGAGCAAGGGCAGCTCGGTGCATGGCTGCCACGAGGAGGGCGAGCGCGAGCGGAGCGAGGGAGAGGATGGCGTGGCGCGCGCGGGCGAAGGAAGGAGAAGGGGAAGAAAGAGAAGGGAGGCGCACGGGAGAGAGGCCCATCGGTAGGGAAAGGAAATGGAGAGAGGAAGGAAAAGGGAAGAAGGATAGGAGTGGGGCCCACATGGCATAGAGAAAAGGAGAGAAAAATCTGAGAATTGGGATTCTGAATTTTAAATTTTTGTTTCATATTTATGATTATTGATTTTTGCATGATATTTAGAAATTAAGCTTTAAATTTTCAGATATTGAATGAGAGCTTCTATTATTATTATCTCCTATTGCTAAACTCTTTCTTGCACAATTTATGTATACACAATATGTATATGTGTTTATATTCTGCTCGTTCGCTTTTATTGCTATTTATGCCTTTATTTTCAAAATGAGATTTTATATTTTTAACTCAGGTTTCTTTTTCCTTATACTGGACCATCTTTTCAGATTCGTATTTTAAATTTTAATTCTCTATTATTTGAACATTTATTTTTACTTCAAATTTTGGAACCTCAACCAAAAACTTAAGAAACACCATGAAAATCCAAACTCAAATATAATATTTGGCAAAAATAGCTCAAAGGCTTCATAGTTTCAAATTTAAATTTTTCAGGATGTTACAAACCTACCCCCCTTAAATGAATCTCGACCCCGAGATTCCGGTAGAGTAGAGAGAGAGGAGGTGGGGTTATATTAGTTAGCAATGGGTTTCGGGGTGTTGCCCGACGTTAGTCCTGTAGCTCCACAGAGAGATGAAATTCTGCACGATAGGGGTTAACACGTGGAGAAGTCAAAAGGGAAGAGTGAAACCTTATTCTTTTGGATAAGTCGTAGACTTCCAAATACTTGTTCTTTGACGTTGTTGTCTTCATGTCGTCGTGGAATGGAATAGTTGCATCGTCTATTGGACATATGGTTGTAGAATTTCCTTACTAATAAGTGGGTAGCAATGGTCTCTGCCGTAGGAGTAGACAGAAGGGAGAGGACCTGCACTTAAAGGAGGCAAAAGGGAGGAGGAGATCTTTATTCTTTTGGAGAGGTCGTGCGTCTTGGTGCTTTCTCTTTGATTTCGCCGTCATTATATCTCGAGTGCTACCCCCTTAAATAAATGATGATTATCATTATTCATCCATTGTACTCTAGCTGTCTTGGTCGTCACGAGATTGGCGGGTGGTCTTCTTCATGATGATGTTGTTCCCCTCAAATATTGGAAGGTTGCGAGTCTTCACATCTTCTTGATTGCACTGATTTTGGATTACTTGTTATTTCGTTCCTTTGGATCGGTGGGGTTTTCTAAAAGGTGAGAGGAAATAGCATGAGATGAGGATTAAATCGCGGAGATAAGGTGTTCTAACCCATTTAACTTTTAGGAGAGCATACCCCAAAAGCTGGGGTGATACTAAATCACACAAACTTTGAAAACAACCTTTTCGCGTGACTACGAAATAGGACGCCCGAGGGCAAAAGGCAGTGCACAAGGCCCAAGAAAATCTGCAACAATACATCGTCTACTCGTGGAAACACATAAGAAGGCATAAGGTTTATCTCGCATAGTCCGTTTTAAAACGAGACCACCTTATATTCATGACTATCGTCGACGATCCTAATCTTAAATTTTGGAGCAAGGGTATGAGAAGGTGATTTCTCTTAAATTCCATAGAAAGAAGAGGAAAGTATTGGGAGGTAATTGTACTCATTCTTGTAATTGTTTTGAAAGCACAAAACCTTACAATACCTTTTTTGTACAGGTATACTAATCTCTCCAGATCCATTAATGATTTGATTCACTCCGTATGATCTTAAATCTTCATACATAAGGCCTAAAATCCAACAGCCTTGATCATTCAACTTTCATTTTTGCAATTTGCACTTTAGGCTATCTTCCTTCAATGATGATTATGGCCGTCTCAAACTCCAAACAGTGGGTATCTTTATTTATTTGTCCCACCGATTATACACTTCCTATCGTGTCTTTTCAATTTCATTAATCCTACTATGGGTATCTATTTTTCGCATAAATCCTAGCTTCCACCATAGATTTATAATTCACTTCTCATATTTCGCTATGTCCATATAATCCCAATCTCGGATCTATTATTCGCCAACTTGATCAACTCCTCGATCTAATGGGAGTCTATTATTATTTATCTTAGATCCACCGATGATTTTTGTATCGAGACTTCCTACTAACCCATTCGATGTTATTAATTCGAGTCCATAATTTGCTTCTTTAGAGATCAACCTAAATCTTCACTATCTCTAATCTAATTCATTATTTTATGTTATCAATCCGGTTTATACTCCAATAGTTGTTATCACATCTCCAATTTCTAAATATTTCAGTTGATTCATCCAGCTATCGATCATATCCTATTATTCCATTATTGTGAACATCTCCCGTGATTTTTACAATTTATCGGTGTTGCAATCCAACATTCATTTCCATATTTCCTATTTCTCCAAAGGTCGCTTAATTCATCTATCTATATGATCTATTCATTTAAGCTCCAACAATACATTTATCCGAATTCTCATTATTGTTTCCTCCCAGGACAAAACAAATTTTAGAATCAAGTTTTAAGGTTAATCACTATGACTTTTGGCCCTAAGTGTGTTTTCAACGAAAATTTACAAGAGGAGTCTTGGATGTTTTTATCGCTTTGAATTTGGGATAAGAGAGTTGTAGAAGTAAAATGGCTAGTGGTAGCATATGGATGAGGGGGAATTATCTAAGAGAGATGAGGATGAGTGACACAACTTATATTTTTCAAAATAGATTTTGAAGAAATAATTCTAGTCATGAAACTAACGACCATGCTAACTAGGTCACGACTGCAATCGATATGCTCGATACGGCGCAGATCAAACCAGATTTTACAATCCAGAATCTTCAGGACTCCACCGCACTATTCCCTGGATCAGTAGATAGTGCTCACGATTCTGATTCGAATATCAAAGTTCATATCATGCGGAAACGTAAATATAATAGTAGACTTACTCATGGGCGATTAGGCTGAAATCAATAAATTGCAGCGTGGAAGACGCGCAGACACGGGTGGGACCTTCAGACATGCCCACAGCAGCCAACTGGAGGTTCGCGACCTAGCCCTTGACATCTTCACCTTCTCGGCCAGCTTGTCCAATCTTGTTGCCGAGGCGAGGTAACTTGATTTCTGATTCTGAATTTTGTCGCAAAGCGAGCGTGAGCACTCGACCCCATGCTCCACGAGCCAATACACGAATGCAAATAAATAGTATGCATGGCTTAACAAAGGAGAGGCTCGGGTTGTTTTATTTGCCATAACTTGCATTTGAAATTCATTAAATAGAAATATCCCGAGACTTAGCAGTTTGAACTAAATCATAATGAGTGAAAAGAATGCAATATCATTAATAGTGATACAGATTTTTCTGCTCACCATATATGGCATCTGCACCATATGCTTATCTTTCATTATAACCGCTTAACTATTCACTGGGACGACACCTGTGACAATTCAAACCAGACCATCTGCAATCCTTCACTTTGTCAATACTACCCACAAAGTTTTGAAATAGAACTATATCTGGTTAAGTTCCCATGTCCGCCCATGACCGTGGGCACGGCTATTCGAATAGTTTTGACTCGCAAAGTTTGTACACTTTCACCACAAGAGACAATCAACTCGTTGCCCCACATGATGCCTTAGACACGTGGTTGAGCAGACCATCACGGTGACTTTTCAAAGTATCTAGTCCCTTCTCTCATCTCACCTTATGGGTAGCCGCCCACTTGCGGTGGGTCCCATCTATGCACGGATGTTTCCCACGACCACTAACGCAGCTCGGGCTCCTACTTCCCGCAACGTTAGGACAGTGGAAACTTCACCTCCACCGGTGTCCCTTCAGCCCCCTTGCCATAGCGTAGCCCCATCAATCCACTACCGGTGAGATGAGTCAGGGTTTCGATAAATTTACTTAGCCAAGTTGTATTTACAGACTTGTGGTTGTACTGTTTTACACAGAGGTCATGACAAGATTCAGTCCTTAGTGGTATCGGCGGTCTACCACTATCCCACTTTTGTGCATCTATCGCACCACATTCACACCTCGAACCATCCGCCTGGATATATAAGCAAGTTGGGGTTTTTCGAACATAAAGTAATCATACTAACATATACCGCCATTCCCACCATGATCGCCCAAATCAATTTCTCATGATTAAAGTGATGCTTGGGGCAATTGCTTGCCCCGGGTTCCTAATCAATGCTAAGCATGGTCTATAACTAAGGACTTATTTTCGTAAGATATTCATTATAAGTTTTCCTCTAGGCGACAAGGCTCACATAGGCAATTTCCAAGAGGGGTGTAATACTTAATCAAGTTGAACAATGGGTATATAGCTAAAGTTTTAAATCAACATATTTTGCACATAAAATAACAGCATGCAATTTGATAATTTAAACGAAAGTAACTTGCATAAATTGTAGGTTCAACATGATCAAAGTATTGACTACTTTGTGCGGTTTATCATGGTCTTGAGCTCACACAATGCTTTCTTGAGTTTCGGTCTCCATCTTCACTTTGAACTTGACCTCTCGTGATCCACTGAATCTTCACGACTCCCAATTTCTAATTACGCGCTAAACGACTGAATCCAAGTAAAAGCAAATAACTCAAAAGATCCAAATAAATTCAATCACTTTAAATACCTGATTTACTTTAAATTATGCATTTATTATGGTTTGAGAATAGAAGGATGATGTAGGTTAGTGTGTTGTAAGCACAATGTAGCTGGGTTTGAGTAGAAGGACGAGTTGTCCAATGCTTTATCGTGAGGGAAAATTTTAGAAATACGAGGATCAAAAGTGAGGATGTACCTATAGGAACTATCCGCTTTTGGGAAAGGAAGGTGGCGGACATGGTCGATTAGGGAAAAGCGAGGCTTGACCTTTTTTTATTTATCAAGGAAGTTCCATGAGTTAGGTAGACCTATGGACTGGTGTAGGAGTTCAGTGTACAAATTTTATCTTTAGGGTTTGCATTCCTTGCAACTTAGGTTATGGTAGAGGCATCTGGGTGATGGATGAGATCTGTACTTATTCTATAAATCTTTTAGTCTAAAGTATTATAACACTTGGATATCTTCATTCATAGCTAGGCTAAATTTAAGTTGAATTAGGATCCATTCCCATGAGTCCTAACTTGTTATATATACAATTAAGCTCAATACTATTATGTACTAAAACTAGTGTTAGGGCTAAGATTTAGTCGATGACACTATTTTTATCTAGCTTACTCCTTAGCTACTATTATGTTTATCTTTATTTCAAATTTTAGATTAAACTTAGCTATCTGAGCAAAGCTTTGTATGTATCATTTTATGTGACCTAAATTATTTGTGTTAATGGTTACATGTTTACTTTAGAGTATCTATATGTCTGTGAGATTATTGTGGTGCTATATGACCCGGGGCTATTATATTTTAGCATCTCAGATATTATTATGACCTTTTAATTTGAGTGATCTATGAAGTACTACATTCATGGTATTTTATCCTTTTATAACTCGAGTTCATGTGCATGATGGTATTTGCCATCACTATTAACTACGGTTTCTATTTAAGATTTCATGGTTAGCAATATGTTAATGATAGGGATTATATTTTCAAGAGGGTATAAGGCGTATATAAAAAAAATTGCACGAACATATTTGCTAATAGATTGCATGTATATAATCCGCATTTTTCTAGCTATCTATCTATCTATATATATATACTTAGAAGGTCTCTAAGTTTTGGATTCATTTATCTAGGCAGAGATTATTGTTGAAAGTAATATTTCAATTAAGAACCTTATCGCTATAGCTAAACATTATATCTAAATTCTTTATTAAATGCTAGATAATTAAATGAAGTCATCTTTTGTTAATGCTCCTTTATTAATAAGTAGGCCTTCAGATAGTTATCCAAACCATATTAATTATCCATATATGATAACTAAACCAAATTTAAATATTAAATAATCCTTTTTTTATATATCCTAATAAATTTCATTAGCTTCCCTCGATTATCTCTAACTTTTCCTAAACTTTTCTTAATTAAAATGGGCTATAATAAAAAGGTGGGGGAAACATGCTGTCGGCCGGATTCGAACATGGGTGGGCGGATTGAGTATCGGCGCTTGTTGTGGCTACAGACCAAACAGAGAGAGAGATGGTAGTGGAGAGTGATGAAGATAAGTGTCATGGCCTCTCCCCATGGCTTACTCTCATATATATATATATATATACACATGAGGAGTGCTTTTACAGTTATACCCTTACATCGGGTTGTCCCCTCTGGGGGCAGTTATGTCATTACACATGGCCTATTCTGGCCCTAGGTGTAGGCGTGTGCTGTACTGTTCCTTGTATTTGAGAATAAAGTACACACTTGCTGCCTGCATTCTGACTTTCACCTATGTCCCGGGCAGCTTCCTTGCTGGGACCGGCTTCGTGCGGCCGACCTTTCAACCCGGCGACGCCTTCGGCGCTGGCGAAGGGCCGAAGAGTCGCTTGACTTTTGGGCGAGCCGGCCTTCTTCGAGCGAGGCCCCAACTTTAGCGCGTGTTAAGGACGAACCCGCGGGGTTGCGGCTTAGAGCGGCCGGGATGTCGCCGGACCTTTGTACATGTGATTTTTCCGGTATGCAGACTTCCTGGCATTTTGGGATATGCGCTGTGTGTTGACGCCACCGCTGGCGAAGTAGCTGCACCCGGGTTCCTTATGCCGACGATCCGGATCGACGCGTATCTTGGCGAACCTCCGCGTTTGCCGTGCTTTTATAGTCCGAGACTTCGCGCGCGGAGGCGGACCTCGACGCCACGCCTTATTTAAAGTCCGTGGATCGGTGCGTGCGAAGCGGACTTCGACGCACGTCTTCTTTATAGTCCGAGACTTGTGCGTGCGGAGGCGGACCTCGGCGGTACATCTTATTTAAAGTCCGTGGATGTGCGCGCGAGGGCGTCTCCCGCGCGTCTTTTGTTTATACTCGGGCCCGTCACCTTTGGCTACGGCGAGTGCACGCCAAGATGCGACTTGATTTATACTCGATCCCCTGCACTGCCACGGCGAGTGCACACGCGAACATGCGTCTTTGTTTATACTCGTGCCCGCACTGGCTACGGCGAGTGCACACGCGAACGTGCGTCTTTGTTTATACTCAGTCCCGTCACCTTTTGGCTATGGCGAGTGCACACGCGAACATGCGACTTCGATTTATACTCAGCCCCGTACCCCTGGCTACGGCGAGTGCACACGCGAATGTGCGTCTTTGTTTATACTCAGTCCCGTACCCCTGGCTACGGCGAGTGCACACGCGAACGTGCGTCTTTGTTTATACTCAAGCCCGTCACCTTTTGGCTACGGCGAGTGCACACGCGAACGTGCGTCTTTGTTTATACTCAGGCCCGTCACCTTTTGGCTACGGCGAGTGCACACGCGAACGTGCGTCTTCGATTTATACTCACCCGCACTCGCTACGGCGAGTGCACACGCGAACGCGTGTGTCTTTGTTTATACTCAGTCCCGTCACCTTTTAGCTCGGCGAGTGCACACGCGAACATGCGACTTCGATGATACTCAGCCCGCACCAGCTACGGCGAGTGCACACGCGAACGCGCGTCTTTGTTTATACTCACCCCGCACCCAGCTACGGCGAGTGCCCACGCGAACGTGCGTCTTTGTTTATACTCACCCCGTCACCTTTTGGCTACTGGCGAGTGCACACGCGAACATGCGACTTCGATGATACTCAGCCCGCACTCGCTACGGCGAGTGCACACGCCGAACGTGCATCTTTGTTTATACTTAGTCCCGCACTCGCTACGGCGAGTGCACACACGAACGTGCGTCTTTGTTTATACTCGTGCCCGTCGGCTTTTGGCTACGGCGAGTGCACACGCCAACGCGCGTCTTTGTTTATACTCGTGGCGATCACCTTTTGGCTACGGCGAGTGCACACGCGAACGCGCGCTTCGATTTATCTCGCGGGAACGTGCGCGTTGGCTAAGCATGCGCGCGCCTTCGCCGCGTACTTGCGCGTGATAAAGAAAGATTAGCGGCAAATGGCGATCTTCATTATATCCCCGTTTGCGCGGGTGAGCAACTACAAAGGATAGATATACTAACCGCTTGCCCTTGGTGCGGCGAAGCCTCTAGTCGCTAGACGTCTGCGGCCCGCCCACTCTAGAGCGCCTGGCCGGGCGCGGGCACCTAGTACCTGGCTCGATGCGCCGGGCCATGTCTTGGTCGTCTCGGACGGTGATGATGGTCCGGGGTCCCGGGATCTTCATGCATAGGTAGCCGTGATGTGGTACCGCGCCAAAGGAGTTGAGGATTGGGCGGCCTAGTATGGCGTTGTAGGGATACGGAAGATCGACCACGCCGAAGGTGGCATCTTCGGTCCGCACATTGTCATCTCGGCCAAGGAGACTTGAGGCCGACGGTGGCGCCCCGCATCGGTGTCCCGAAGCCCCTGCAGGTGGGATTCCCGAGAGCCCTAGGCGCTTCGAGGATCCCCATCCGTCAAGGCCGCCGCAAACAATACGTTCGCGGAGCTACCACCGCCCACCAAGGCGCGCCCCACGCCGCATCCCGCCATGGTGACCCGGATGACCGTGGGGTCTCGATGAGGAAGTCCACACCGGGCATCGCGGTGTGAATGTAACTCGTGCCGCGCCTAATCCGCGGTGCTTGCGCTGGGTATGCCGCCACGTGATGCGATCTTCGTGCGTAGGCCTTCGCTGCCGTGCGAGGTGAATTCCAGCGCAGAGCCTCCGGATATGACGCACGACCGCGGTAGGTCACGCCCGGGCTCGCAACGGCATGAGGCCCTCCCGAGGCAGCTATACGTGAGCTTGGATCCGTAAGGTGCCCTCCCGTTGCATCCTTGCGCCGTACTGCATCCCTTGCGCTGTACCGCACGGGGCCTCGATGGGAATTGACGTGGGCCACCGAGGCGGGCGCGCCCGGTTCTGTCCCTAGCGACGCTGCCGCGAGCACCGTGATGGAGGTGCGGTGCGGGTATCATGATTGCCGCGACCGTGGACTACGCACCACGCCCTCCGATGCTGGTCGTCAGAATCTCCACGACCCTATCGTCGCGCCTCGCCACGGCGCGCCCCGCCACGGCGCCCCACCGCCTCGGCCGTTGGAGCACCTCGCCGACCCGCCGATGTCGAGGACGCATCGGTTTCGCTTGACCTCGCTGGCCGTGCTTGGGCTGATCGGACGACTCCTTATGCGAGGCGTCCCTGCGGCCGGGCGCGTCCCTGGATGACTCCTGCTTACATTTTCCCTTCGAAGAACCGCCCTTCGGCGGATCTTCGGCTTTTGCCGAGGCTCCGGCCTGGTTGGTGTCGGAGTCGTCACCTTGCCTTTGCCGTGCGTCTTCCTCCGCCCTGGCATATTCTTCCATCTTGTCAAGAGCTTTGCCACCGCCTTGATTGGCTTTCGCAAGATTGTACTCGCCATCGCCCCGACGACGGCCCCGTATGGCTGCATTAACGATGGTGGTTTCGTTGACGCTTTCACTTGGCATCGAATCTTGGCGGCGCTTGAAGTAGTCCCGCAGCTTCCGAGGGTTTTCGCTTCACAGCAAAGAGTTGGTCCGCGTCGACTCGGTCGACGTAGTTTCCTTGGAAGTTGTTGTGAAGGCGGACGCGAAGCTGCTCCCACGCATAGATGGAGCCCGGCTCTATGGTAAAGAACCAAGAGAGCGCCACTCCTTGCAGCGCGAGGGGAGTCCTTCGCCGTGATGTCGTCTCCGCTCGCGCCGATCGCGCAGCCAGATACGCGCACGAACTCACGGGGTCCGTGGTCGCTTTGTACGCAGTCGATGGCGCTAGGAAACTTGAAGTCTTCGCCATGCCGCCGCTGCATCCATGCCAAAGCGGGGACTCGGGTCCACGCCGCAGCGCACGCGGCTAGACGGGGCTTCGCGACTGTCCGCCCTCTCCGGCGTGGGCTCAGACGCGACATCGGCGCGCCTGCGACTCCGAGCCTCTTGCATATCTCGACAGCTCCGCGAAGGTCCCCTAGCTCCGCCGAACGCTACCGAGCCGCCCGCAGGGCACCTTCCATCGCCGGTGCAGCGGGTTGCCGGTGCTCCCGACGGCGGATCGGCGCGGGACGATCGCGTCGCGGTCCCGAGCTGCCGGTCGCTCCGTTGTGGCTACTCGAACCGCCCGTCCGCGCCGCCAGCCGAGGGTTGTAGTGGGGCGGCGAGGTCGGCTGTCGTTGCGCCGGGCGGGATCGGTTGTCGCCGCACCGCGCCGACATCTTCGACCGCGGGTCCGTCCTCGCAACGCCGGTGGCGGGTGGGTCGTCGCGGTGCCGTGACGGGTTGGTCGCCGCGCGGACGCCGACGTCTTCGACCATCGCGCCGCGCCGCTACCCGCGCCGCCGCGCGCAATGCGAAGCCACGGTACTCATACGATGCTCCCGCCCGCCGCCTTCTTCCTTTCGCCGCTGAAGAAGCTTTTCTGTGCCATCCTTCTTCTTGGCCTTGAGCTTGTTCTGTCCTCCCACTGACGGGCGCCAAGCTGTTGTGGCTCTGCATCAAACAGAGAGAGATGGTAGTGGAGAGTGATGAAGATAAGTGTCATGGCCTCTCCCCATGGCTTACTCTCATATATATATACACATGAGGAGTGCTTTTACAGTTATACCTTTACATCGGGTTATCCCCTCTGGGGGCAGTTATGTCATTACACATGGCCTATTCTGGGCGTTATAATCTCCTACTAGGCCTGCTGGGTTTAGGTGGGGGCCATCCCTACGACAGCGTTGCTAGCCACTCGGCCTACTGGTATTACCAGAGGGAGGAGGCGAACAAATCTAATTGAACCGGTGACTTGGGTATTGGAGCAAAGGAAGCTCGGTGTGGCGGGTGGGCGACGACGTCGCCGACGCGATGTGGCCGGAGAGGAGCGGGCAGTGGGCAAAACGGTGCGCCGGGCTGAGGAGATTCCGAGGGAGGTGGCGTCGGGGACCGGGAACTTTGAGCGGCGGGCGAGCGACGAGCGGCGGCGGTCAAACAGGCGAGACCGCGACGGCGCCGAGCAATTGCATCTCAATTAAAATGGAGGGGAGCTAGGAGCGTGGCCTAGCTCACCGAAGGTGGTTGCGTGCTCGAGAGGTCGGAGGTGAGCCGACGACGCCGTGGTCGGAGCGCGGAGAGGGCGCTCGGTGCCGGAGAAGATGAGCCAACGGATCTTCGATTAGGCATTGAGAACGTCTTCACAAAGTCCAGGTGGTGCCCTGTCCGGGAGGAATTGGCCGGCGGTGGCCTAGCTTGGCGGCGAGGAGTCGCTGGTCGGGGAGGCACGGTGCTCCGGTGGCCTGCAAGGGAAGGGGAGTCAATTAGAGACGGCCAGGGCATGAGGGGGAGAAGGGGGCTCGAGGAGGGAGTCACTGCCGGCGAAGGGTCGCCGAGGGAAGGGGGGCGGCGAAAATGGCAGCGGCGGCATGGTTACCGGGCGGAAGAAAGACAGGGGGGAGGAAGGAAGAATGGCGCGGGGAAGCTACTTATGCTCACGGGTGACCGAGAAAACCGTGGGCGCGCGTGGGGAAAACCTCGGGCGGGGGTTGCGCATGGAGGCCACGGGGCGGCCGGGAGCTTGGTGGCAGCTCACGGGCGCTGGGTGAGGTGACATGGTGCGTGCGAGCGCAAGCGGGATGCGACAAGGCAGGCGGCGCAGAGGGTGGTAGCGGGCGGCGCTGCGCAGAGCAAGGGCAGCTCGGTGCATGGCTGCCACGAGGAGGGCGAGCGCTGAGCGGAGCAGAGGGGAGAGGATGGCGTGGGCGCGCACGGGCGAAGGGAAGGAGAAGGGGGAAGAAAGAGAAGGGGAGGGCGCACGGGAGAGAGGGCCCAGTCGGCAGGGAAAGGAAATGGGAGAGAGGAAGGAAAAAGGGAAGAAGGATAGGAGTGGGGCCCACATGGCATAGAGAGAAAAGGAGAGAAAAATCTGAGAATTGGGATTCTGAATTTTAAATTTTTGTTTCATATTTATGATTATTGATTTTTGCATGATATTTAGAAATTAAGCTTTAATTTTTCAGATATTGAATGAGAGCTTCGATTATTATTATCTCCTATTGCTAAACTCTTTCTTGCACAATTTATGTATACACATATATGTATATGTGTTTATATTCTGCTCGTTCGCTTTTATTGCTATTTATGCCTTTATTTTCAAAATGAGATTTTATATTTTTAACTCAGTTTCTTTTTCCTTATACTGACCATCTTTTCAGATTCAGATTTCAAATTTTAATTCTCTATTATTTGAACATTTCTTTTACTTCAAATTTTGGAACCTCAACCAAAACTTAAGAAACACCATGAAAATCCAAACTCAAATATAATATTTGGCAAAAATAGCTCAAAGGCTTCATAGTTTCAAATTTAAATTTTTCAGATGTTACAACGAGCACGCGCGCGTTTTTCCCAGCGCCACTCGCGCCACCCGCTCAAGGGTAGGGGACGGAGCGCGCGGCGCACGCGTCATTTCGCCTAGGCACCAGCTCCGCCGCCACCCGCTCAAGGGTAGGGACGGAGCGCGCCCGCGCTACTTCGCCAGCGCCGCTCCGCCGCCACCCGCACGAAGGGTAGGGGACGGAGCGCGCGTCTATTTCGCCAGCGCCAGCCCGCTCCCACCCGCTCAAGGGTAGGACACGGAGCGCGCGCGCCTACCGCCTCGGCGCCGGCTCCGCCGCCACCCGCTCAAGGGTAGGGGACGGAGCGCGACGCCGCGTGCTGCCGCCAGGCGCCCGCCTCCGCCGCCACCGCTCAAGGGTAGGGGACGGGCGCGCGCGTCTACTTCCCAAGGCGCCGCTCGCGCCACCCGCTCGAAGGCTAGGGGACGGAGCACGCGCGCTGTCTTCACGCCGCTGGCGCCAGCCCGCCGCCACTGCTCGCGGGTAGGGGACGGAGCGCGCGCGTGTCTGCCGCTCGGCGCCAGCCCGCTGCCACCCGCTCAAGGTAGGGGACGGGGCGCGCGCGCGTCTTTGTCGCGGCGCCGCCCGCCGCCACCCGCTCAAGGGTAGGGGACGGAGCGCGCGCGCGTTTACCGCCCGGCGCCGGCTCGCGCCACCCGCTCAAGGGTAGAGGAGGGAGCGTGCGCGCGTTTACGCCAGCGCCGCTCCGCCGCCACCCGCTCGAAGGGTAGGGGCGGGCGCGCGCGCGTCTAGTTCGCCCGATCGCCGCGCCCGCCGCCACCCGCTCAAGGGTAGGGGACGGAGCGCGCGCGCGTCTACCGCCGAGCCGCCAGCTCCGCGCCACTCGCTCGAAGTGTAGGGGACGAGCGCGCCCGCTTCTATTCGCCAGCGCCGCTCGCCGCCACCCGTCCCAAGGGTAGGGGACGAGCGCGCGCGTCGTCGCCGCCAGCGCCGGCTCGCTGCCACCCGCTCAAGGGTAGGGGACGAGCACGCGCGCGTCTACCTCGCCGAGGCGCAGCCCGCCGCCACCCGCTCGAAGTGTAGGGGACGAGCGCGGGCTCGTCGCCGCGCCGTGTGCGGCTCGCGCCACCCGCTGAAGGGTAGAGGACGGAGCGCCGCGCGTCTGCCGCCAGGCGCGCACCCACGCCACCCGCTCGAAGTGTAGGGGACGGCGCGCGGGCGTCTATTTCGCCGAGGCGCCACTGGGCTGCCACCCGCTCGAAGGGTAGGGACGGGCGCGCGAGTCATTCGCCAGGCGCCAGCTCCGCTGCCACCCGTTCGAAGGGTAGGGGACGGAGCACGCAGCGCGCCTCATTTCGCCGAGGCGCCAGCCCGCTGTGACCCGCTCGGCGGTAGGGGCGAACGCGCGCGCGCGTCTTCGCCCGAGCGCCCGCTCCGCCGCCACCCGCTCAAGGGTAGGGGACGGAGCGCGTGCGCGCTGCTTACCGCCAGCGCCGTAGGGACGGAGGGAGCGCGCGCGCGTCTACTTTCGCCGGAGGCGCCAGCCCGCCGCCACCCGCTCGAAGGTAGGGGACGAGCGCGCAGCGACGCGCTCCGCCAGCGCCAGCTCCGCTGCCACCCTTTCGAAGGGTAGGGGACGGAGCGCGCGCGCTCTGCCGCTCGCGCGCCGGCGCCGCCGCCACCCGTTGGAAGGGTAGGGGACGGAGCGCGCGACGCGTCTCGCCGCCTCGGCGCGCGCTCCGCCGCCACCCGCTCGGGGTAGGGGACGGAGCGCGCGGCGTCTACTTCACCTCGGCGCCAGCCCGCTGCCACCCGCTCGAAGGGTACGGGGACGGAGCGGCACGCGCTCACTTCCCCTCGGCGCCAGCTCCGCCGCCACCCGCTCAAGGGTAGGAGGCGAGCACGCGCGCATGTATTTGCCGAGGCGCCAGCCCGCTGCCACCCGCTCAAGGGTAGGGGACGGAGCGCGTGCGCGTTGCCACGCCGAGCGCCAGCCCGCCGCCACCCGCTCGAGGGTAGGGACGAGCACGCGCGCGCGTTTCTACCGCCGAGGCGCCAGCCCGCCGCCACCCGCTCAAGGGTAGGGGACGGACGCGCGCGCGTCTCGCCGCCAGCGCGGCAGCTGCGCCACCCGCTCAAGGGTAGGGGACGGAGCGCGCGCGCGCGTCTACTTCACCGAGGCGCCAGCTCCGCTGCCACCCGTTCGAAGGGTAGGGGACGGAGCGGGCGCGCGTCTACTTCCCCTCGGCGCCAGCTCCGCTGCCACCCGTTCGAAGGGTAGGGGACGGAGCACGCGCGCGCGTCTACTTCGCCGAGGCGCCAGCTCCGCTGCCACCCGTTCGAAGGGTAGGGGACGGAGCGCGCGCGCGTCTACTTCGCCCAGGCGCCAGCTCCGCTGCCACCCGTTCGAAGGGTAGGGGACGGAGCGCGCGCGCGTCTACGCCGCGGCGCCAGCTCCGCCGCCACCCGCTCGTAGTGTATGGGACGAGCGCGCACGTCTCGCCGCCAGCGCCGGCTCCGCGCCACCCGCTCAAGGGTAGGGACGGAGCGCGCGCGTTCATTTCGCCGAGGCACCAGCCCGCCGCCACCCGCTCGGGTTAGGGACGGGAGCGGTCCGTCTTCACGCCAGCGCGGCTCCGCGCCACCCGCTCAAGGGTAGGGGACGAGCGCCCGCGTTTCATCTGCCAGCGTGGCGCCAGCTCCGCCGCCACCCGCTCAAAGTGTAGGGACGGAGCGCGGGCGTCTACTTCACCGAGAACCCAGCTCCGCTTCACCCGCTCAAGGGTAGGGGATGAGCGCGCGTCTACGCCGCCTCGGCGCCAGCCGCTGCCACCCGCTCAAGGGTAGGGGACGGAGCGCGCGCGTGTCACCGCCTGGCGCAGCTCCGCGCCACCCGCTCAAGGGTAGGGGACGGAGCGCGCCGCGCGTCTACCGCCGCCGCGCCAGCTCCGCTGCGACCCGCTCAAGGTAGGGGACGGAGCACGACGCGCGTCTGCGCCGCCGGCGCCAGCCCGCCGCCACCCGCTCAAGGGTAGGGGACGGAACACGCGTGCGCGTCTACGCCAGCGCCGCTCGCTGCCACCCGCTCAAGGGTAGGGGACGGAGCGCGGCGCGCTTCACTCGCCAGCGCCGTAGGGACGGAGCGCGCGCTCGTCTACTTCGCCGAGGGGCCAGCTCCGCTGCCACCCGTTCGAAGGGTAGGGGACGGAGCGCGCGCGCATCTACTTCGCCCAGGCGCCAGCTCCGCTGCCACCGTTTTGAAGGGTAGGGGTCGGAGCGCGCGCGCGCGTCTACTTCGCCTGGGCGCCAGCTCCGCTGCCACCCGTTCGAAGGGTAGGGGACGGAGCACGCGCGCGCGTCTACTTCGCCGAGGCGCCATCTCCGCTGCCACCCGTTCGAAGGGTAGGGGACGGAGCGGGCGCGCGTCTACTTCCCCTCGGCGCCAGCTCCGCTACCACCCGTTCGAAGGGTAGGGGACGGAGCACGCGCGCGCGTCTACTTCGCACAGGCGCCAGCTCCGCTGCTACCTCTTTCAAGCCTATAAATACGACCCCTTGGCTCCTCTAAACCCATCCCAAGGCGTGCCAAGTCCCCTCAAAGCTCAGGACGCCGTCGGCACCGAGCCCCTCCGGTCCCGAATTTGCTCGTCGTGTCTTGAGCTATTCGGTGAGTTTCTCCGTTATCCTTTCACGTCACATTGTGCCATCATGTCCCATCTACCTTCTAGCCAAGTTAATTTGATTTTGGTGCAGCCAATCTCCCGAATCGAGTTTTCCCAATCTAGGTCAAGAGCGCTTCCGACGCCGATTCGTCATCTCCGTAAGCTTTAGCCCTTGTCGTAATTTTTTTTAGACTTGCCTCGCCGCGTTCTACGCCGTGCTCACTCCCTTTTCCCCAGAAAGCCTCCACAAATTTTCGCCTCCGAACCTCGCCATGGCCGTCAATGGCATCTCGTGTCCCCCATCTACCCGGTGATGCTTCTACCAATCCGTTCGCGTCACTTTGTGCCAAACCATCCCAGGTAGCTACCCTTCAAGTGGTTTTAGATTTCGTTCATCGAGCACCAAGATATTAAGTTTTTCCTTTACCCTTCCCGACGTCGTTCAAACGTAGATTGCGCCGTCTCCGATGGGTTTCTGGCTGAGCCGATAATTTTCCTAACTTCACCAAGCCGCGTTCTACCCCGTGCTCACCCTACTTCTCCATGTCCTATGCCCGGTTTTATTCTCTCTTCTACCCATGTCGTTGTAGCCGCCGTGCCGCCACCGTACTCCGCTTGGCGTGCCGTCGCTCCTATGTGTGCCTTAGGTCCCTAGCAACCCATTTTGCTAGTTAGATTCATCTCCTATGCCTACTCTCGCCAGCGCTAGCCTTCTCGCCAAAAGTACCGTTCTCGGATGAACAGTAACATCTGTGAATTTCCAGCATTTTCTCGCCCTAGCAAACTTTAGATCGCTCGTTCTCCTTCGTCCGAACTCCGATCGACCCGATTCTTCTTCCTAAATTCATCTAAAATTGAGATCTATCTTTTGGTTCTGGTTTTGCAGTTTTTGTAGTTCATTTGAATTTTATTTGAATTTATTTTGTTTATTTTGTCGCTTCGCAGAGAACCCAAGTCGCCAAGAGTTTGTCGAACCACAGCAAGAGGGACCAACCAGTGCACAAGAAGGCAAGTCTCCTTTGATCATCTTGAACCTATGCTTTGAAATGTTTTAAATATTTTAAATTATGTGCATTGCTATTTACATAAAACCACTAGTTCAAATCTTTAGGAATTAGCTACTCCAACTTTGTTATGCCCTCATTTGACATTGATTGCCATGTACCTTTGTTACCCTAGAACTTCCATTGTCTCAATAATGAGATTAATATTAATCTTTGTGAATATTAGAATGGTAGTGAAATGCTTAGTCATGCTATTTAATATATTTAAACTCTTGCAAATGGGAAGTTAAGATTTATTGAGAAAACCTTGTGTTTATGAAATTAGTTGTAATTGTAGTTGCCACTGTGCTTTCAAAATAAAAATAACAATGTGAAAGTTGGTTTAGATTAGGGTGGATGGTTGGTTTGGTTTGGTGCAGTTAGCACGAGATCTTGTTAAGTGTATGTTCCACCCTAGTCAATTAAGGACCGACGCTTGTGTTTGTCCGCATCGAGCATATACCGCATAACTACAAGTCTATATGGGTACGACCTAGTGACTAACTTATGATTGTCTAGTTTAGGTGCCACCGATGGAAAGTGGGTGCCAGGATGGACTGGTTATTCACGATGAGGGACAGGATTTATTGTACTCATATGGCGCAAGAGGGGCTTGGTTTGGGCGTTAGCCTACTGCATGTGAAACCTCAGCGGGTGGTATCTAGCTAGATTAGAGTAAGGTAAAGTCTTTGTGGTATTTTATCCGGGTATCATGCCAAAGGAAGCGTGTTGACTTTTAGGATAATTTATCTCTTGTGGGTAAAGTTGTACAACCTCTGCAGAGTGTAAAACTATTCGAATAGCCGTGCCCACGGTCATGGGCGGGCAAGGAATGCATTCACATGGTAGATTTCTGGTTTTGGTTTTAAATCAAAAGATTTGTATTCCGAGAGTGGAGGGAACTCTTGGAAGGGTATCCTGGCAGTTGGAGCCAGAAAGGGTGGATGTAACCCGCAGTACTAAACTTGTTCAGTTAAAATTGATTAAACTGGTGTTGGTGGATGGAACCTTCACTAGTGAGTTAATGTTAGTTCTGTTAAAACCATTATTTTAATAAATGGATGCCTTTGAAAATAGTTATTGGTAATTGAATTTAAAATATTGCTTTGTGCAAAAGAACCATATGGCCTTCCTTTGTCAAGCCTTGCATCTATTGCATTTTTCCCAAGACTTGCGGAGTACTTTATGTACTCACATGCCGCACTCAAAAATAATACCCAGAGGAACACGAAGCTCAAGAGGAGACTACGACTACTTCGCTTGTGGATTTGATGAAGGATTCCTGAGTACTAGGTCGCTTCCTAGTCAATTGCCTGTGGCGTATTGATGGGTCTTCGTTGGATTTATCTTCTGCTTCCGCTGTGTTTTGTGTGTGTGAGGTCTTGAAACCTCATTTGTAATAAAGAGACCTGTCGGTCTGTACTCTTTACTATTGTAATAAAGCGTTGTTGGTTATGTAATCATTTCTGTTTAACTGTGTGCACTAGCTTTGATCTGGGACTAGTGCAGCAATACACAGAGGGTCCGGGTTTGGTAATCCGGGTCCCGACAGAGATGGTATCAGAGCTATATCGACTGTAGGACGAAGCCCTAGTTAGAATGGTCGAATTAGAAAGTATTCAAAATTTATTTTCTAAATCAAATCAACCAAACGATTATTTAGAAATTCTTGATTGTTACCTCATTCTTAGGATTCTTACTCCTTGCCTCCTCTGAAATATTATTTTCAAAACTAAATTTGACTTCTTATCCCTATAATGTCTATAGATATCTCGAGTGTCCCTCCATCAAGATGAAAGTTGGCATGGAATCCTTCAAGCTGTGCTGGGAAGTCGAGATCAAGGGAGCACCCAATATGTCAAGACAAGATTGGAGATTTCCGTGAAGATTAGGAGCCATTAGATTTGAACCCTGTTATAGTTTCAGCATCGTGTAGACCGTTTTGCTTTTTCTTGCAGTTGCGTGTGATGTGAGCTGCAAATTTTTCCCTTAAAAGCATTATATTGCAATCACGTCAATCTTTTATTGGTGTTATTTCCCCGGTTTTGCTGTTAGCCTTTTTCGGCTAAGTGTTTGTTTAGTTTAGGTTGCCATTAGAAATTCCCCTTAGACGAGTTTACCTCTCATCTATGCTTTTCTCACTTATCTTTAAAACCCGGTCAGAGTTTTGGAAGTGTCAGAGCAACTAACCCGGAATAAAGTTGTCCAAATTCAACCTCAAGTCTTACCTATGCTTTTCCCCCTTACCTTTTCGCCTGGAGCAGTCAGTAGTGTTTCTCTTCAGAGCAGCAGCAAGATGGTTGGACCCAGGAACCCCGCAGAAGCATCGAGCAATTCTCGCCTATTCCGTTCAACCTTAGAAGTACCCCTGCCAAGACTCCAGGAGCAAGCCGTGGAACATCATCAGATCAAGGAAGTCAGATACCTCAGAGTGTTGCGAGGGGAAGCTTGAACAACGTCGTCTCTAACGTCGAACCTGGTACCTATTCTTTTAGTGAGCCTGAATCTCGGGGTCGAGATTCCGTTTAAGGGGGGAGGTTTGTAACATCCTGATTTTTAGAGCCTTTTTGAAGCTTTTAAAATAAAATTCACCATTTGGATTTTTCTGGAATTAATTAAAGCTTAACTGGAATTTTCACTAATTAAAAAGATTTAATATGATTAAATTAAACATTAATATTTGTTAAAAATATTTTATTTGTGTTCCTTGTGTCACAAGGAATTTTTCTGTATTTTCTGGGATTTTTCGGAGTTTTTTTGAGCTCAATTTGAAATTTCCAAAAAAAAAGGAGAGGGTACTGTTCACTCGTCTTCTCCAGCGCGCACGGGAGATCGATCGATGCCCCCTGCTGAGCACAGTTCCTTCCGATTTTCTCTCTCTTCATAACTTCCAATCCGGACCTTATCTCAATGTCTTCCCAAAAGGAAAGTTGTGCTAAATCCCGCAAGGAATCCATCCCAACTGGTCCCCTACCGTTTCGTTCATCCGTTTGCCTTTTATCTCCAATTTTCTGAAACGGACTCTAAACCGAAATCCGCGAATTGGAGTTGGTTTCTACCTCTTTCAAGCCTATAAATACGACCCCTTGGCTCCTCTAAACCCATCCCAAGCCGTGCCAAGTCCCCTCAAAGCTCAGACGCCGTCGGCACCGAGCCCCTCCGGTCCCGAATTTGCTCGTCGTGTAACACCCCAGGACCCACATTACCCTGGGATGCTACTAAAACTGCTCTACAACGAGCCAATTTACAAGATAAAATAAACTGGCAACAATTACTAAACAAGATAATATAAGCGGAAGCATAAACAACTAAGGAATAACAGGATAGTGATAGCAATTCACTATTTAAAACATCCTCCAACATTTTAATCTAAAACATAGTTCACAAATTTAACATTATTAAGATAATGTAAACAAAGCTATGCAAGGTCTAGAATCCTTTCAACTTTATTACAGCATAAAAATATGATTCACGTGCATCGGTGTCTTGCCGTTCTACCCTTCCCATGCATGCTCAAAGTCCACCAGAGGGGGGGAAACAAGGGTGAGATAAAAATCTCAGCAAGCAAACTGTTTAACAGCTATTCAAACTACAAACAATTATACATCATCATTTATAATTCCATACAACTATAACCACAATTCATGTCCACAATTATTAAACCACCACAAACTTCCATGAATCATACCTCTTCAATCTCAGATTTTATTGGCATATGAATGCAGTCATTTTATCCACAATTAAATGCAAATGAAACATTTAATCTTCCACAAACCACAATAGGTTAATCATCAACATTCTTCCACAATTACAATGTTATTATCCTCAACCTCAAATCACCATCAATGACGTTAAAGCATTAACAAATAAAATCTTGTTTGACTACTTTAAATTCTCAACCACTACAACTAGCAAAAGCAATAAAACATATGTATGTTTTACTTCAACACTTTATTATTTCTCACATCCACAATTGTTATCAACAATTAATACAAGAGAAAAGAATCTCATGCCACAATCACAAACCTTACCGTATACAAGGGATGAACCCCATTCCACGTCCACAACCATAATCCTCATACCACAAATAGCTCACATGAGCCAATTCCACATTACAACTATGAAGTTGTATAATCCACATTACAACTATGAGTTGAATATTCCACAAAATAACTTCATCACAACATATTGCATATGTATGCAAATGAATCTTTCCACAATGCAATGCATATGAATGCTATGCTCCACATCACTCTTTCCAGGGCAGGATTTGAGGTGCATCGTATTACGGCAATATACGATGCTTCCCGCGGGATAAGAGGTGCATCGTACACGCAATATACGACGTTGTATCGCATGCGGTCGCGGCTATGTGCGGCGACATCCACATATGCATATGACATGATATGATATGATAATCACAAATCACATTAATCCATCCTCAAAGGAGCATCAACATGCTCACGACATATCCACATCCACCACATGTTATTTTCATGTTCCACATTATAGCATTAAGCAAGATTTCCACATGGCTACTAGCGATTATCAACATATCAATGGATAAGTACTTGCTACCATCTCCACAATTAAATTATCATGCAATCATGGCATAATGTATCAAATTATGATAATAATGTAAACTGCAAGTAGAAGGAATAACAAGTTAAACGGTAGCAACCACCGCCACGCTTACTTGCCTCAAACCGACGGTTAAGTAAAATCAAGAGCGCTCAGGGACAAGACCACCTGTCCAAAAGGCAACTCTCAGCACACAGCTACAGCATACAAACATGACATTAATAATTAAAAACGTCGCTAGAACCCCGAACCCGCACAAACTCCTCTCCGCTCAACAATTCAGCAAATTACCCTCTGCAGCAGTGCTGCTTAACATTTTCGTAACTTTAAAAATATTTATCCATTTACAGCAAACGATATCTCTCTGGATTCATCGCTTAAAAGCCTACATTTTTCATGTAGAACACCTATTTTTATTTTGATCACAGCTAGGTGTAATTTAATGCCCAAAACAGAGGAAGAACTCTGTTCTGGCAGATTGGACAGCAATAAACAAATGCGTCCCAACATCAGTAAAAGGGTCTAAAATTCTGAATTTTATACAGCAGATATAACTCTAAATTATCTACAACTTTCTCAATTACGGACATGGTCATAAAATCATTTACGACCTCTAATTCCCAGATTACCGTCGGTCTGTACCAATCTGCTCGCCTGACGAACAGCAGTATTCCCGACCCTGTAACTCCCAGATAACAAGGCATAAAATTCCGAAA
Organism: Dendrocalamus sinicus; assembly: GCA_036346575.1. Classification (NCBI taxonomy): domain Eukaryota; kingdom Viridiplantae; phylum Streptophyta; class Magnoliopsida; order Poales; family Poaceae; genus Dendrocalamus; species Dendrocalamus sinicus. The sequence goes on from JAYEVI010000283.1 coordinate 37,328, forward strand.
CAAATACAGAAGATGAGTCTGGAAGTCCTCTACAACTTTCCTTTTGGTAAGGTCTGCAGGAAAATTCGTTTACTAGGTCAAAACTTTGCGAACCGACACGCTGCGCGAATCAATCTACAGGCAGACATCAGCTAATCTCTAATCGGGCAATTAATCTATTAACTACCTTCAAAATCCGTGCCAAGAACCCTAATTATTCCATAGAACAGAGGGTTTGGGATGAAGAAAAATTACCTAGATGATGGATCACCCTTTTTCCTCCTCCTCTTCTTCTTCTTCCTTCTCCTTCCTTCTTCTCCTTCTCCTTCCTCTCCTTGGCTCCAATGGCAGCAGCACTTGTGGGGGTGGGGCACCAACCAGGGGGGGCTGCGCCAAGAGGGTGGGAAAGGGGAGAGTGGCTTAGGTTTTAGGGGAGGAGAGGGGAGGTGCGGCCACCCTTGGGCCTCCGGCCCAAGGTGGTCGCCCACTCTCCCGATAGTCCATCCGAGTTTATTATTATAATTTTTAATTTATTTTATTCATTTTACACTGTTCTATAATTTTTATTTTTCCTTCCACGATTTACCGAAAAACCGGTGACTCCGCGATTATTTTAAAACTTACGCCGAATCGACGATCAGGGTATTACATTCTCCCCACCTAAAAAGGATTCGTCCTCGAATCTAACTTCTCAAACCACAAATCAAGAGAATAGCAAGAAAAGAGCAATGAAGGAAAGAACAACCACAAGAAAGAGCATCCCAAGGATAGATCATCCCAAGGAACCACTACTACGGGTTCTCACCGCCTTGAAGAACTCGGGTCCTTCTTCTACATTTGAACTTCAAGCTCCCACGTCACCTCCCGCTCGGATTGATTCGCCAAGAGGGCCTCCACATACATGGTGGTTCTCTTCCTCATGTCCAACTCCGATGAGTCCACGACACGCGCCGGTGAACGCCGAGCACCCGCAACTCTTTGTTGGCTCTCGGCGGTATGAGATCCGCCGTTCTCACAAAATTCTCCGCCACAACTATCAAGCCACTATCTAATACCATCCTCCTTCCTAAAACATTTTCCTCTATTTATTATAATCGGGATAATACATTGTACCCCTTTTAAAGAATTCAACCACAGATTCCACTCATAACATTACTCAAAGCACGAACAATAACTTCAGCATGAACACAACCAAAAGAGGAATAAAGGATTCTCAATCAACATACTAACAAACAACCTTCCTTCAAAGGACCACAATCCAAAACAAAGGATTCACAACAAAACCATTCACACTCTCCAAATAGACATTTGGAAAAACCACCTCCACACGAGCCAAGAGTGAAAATCACTCGACAGACCAAAACAATCATTTTCTTTTCCTAACTGAAAAGAATACACCACAACATATAACAACTCAATTTGCAGATGACCTGCCATAAACACACAGTTTAAACAAGAATCAAGAGAGTATATTATTGCTCGAGTTATTAATAATTCCCCAATCCATTCCTTTGGAAATTTTAACTTCCTCGAACCAAGGATTTTCAAATCATCACCCAACACACCAACTCATTTATCTTAGGTTGGCAACTTCGACAATGCGCTCAAACTGAGTACATCATCCACACCCTTGCAGAGAGACTCTCTGTCTCCACAAAAATACATTCTAGCCAAGCCAACGACCAATGGAATTACTTTGTGAGATAATTCCTAAAACACCTCAATCCTTTTAAGGATAACAACTCAAATTCATATCACACCCACATTCTCACCAAAATCAATCACATGACCACACCAACTAGATGCCATACACCTCTTAAAGGACTTTGCAACCCAAATTGATTACCCTTTCTTAGAAGAGGCAAAAGAAGTAAATTTCAGCACAGAGGATGATGCTACCATCCGCAATAAATGCAAAACCAAAAGAAATAGCAACAATCTTGGATAGCAAAAGATAAGATCACAGTTGAAGGCACATGCCCCTCAAGAAGAAAATACCAAATCTCAACCAATAAGAATACAGTATTGCCATTTGAGCTCAAGAAACTCTTAGGCGCGGAAAAAATATTGCCATTTGAGTTCAAGAAGCTCTTAAGCGGCGAAATTAAGAAGTCAAACACACCTAAAAAATTGCATGACATGACTTCAACCTCCAATACTTTTACCACACTCTTTCTTTTAACAAAGAGAACAACTTTCTTTGATTACGGTATCACCTTGACAATTCCAACAAAAGTGATTTAAAGACCACAACACATTAATCCCTTAAGAACTAATAGAAGCTCTCAACACGTCACTTTGCTCAAACAATTTCAGCTGCCACATAAGTCATGAGATCAAAAGATTACGCACGCAAATCTCAAAACTTTTGATTTAAGTAGTATCATGGAAGTTATCAAATTCTTTTATTTAAGGAACATTCAACATTATCATCACAACCACAACTAACCATCATGCTAACATAAGAATAATACATTCTTAACAAGCATCATCATATCCACAAATCCCTTCATAAACTTTTCCAAAAGAAACATAAGAAATCACTTCATCATATTTCTATTATCTGAGTAAGATTGCGACTACTTAATCTAGGAAATCCTAGTGCATAAGCCACCATATTAAATCAAAGCTTTTAAACAAGATGATACTAGAACATGACAATCTCACAAACATGCTAGTATGAATCTCTTATTAGATTCCACATATTCAATTCTTATTGATGCTCAACTCTAATTTAGCACAAATTGATTGTACTCTAGTCATTACTAGCAATAATTGTTATTATTTTATCATAACAACATTCAGGATCCTAACTCCGTTTTACAATCATAAAACAATCATGAGCATAGATTCAGTATCCCACCTTACGTTCAGAAATTAGAACGAAATAACTTTAAACTTCAATAATACCAGCTTTGTAAGACAAGATTCTACAAGTCAATACATCCACCTTCCTCTATTTCTTTATACATATTTCAACAATTTAGCATGGTGAAAGATAGATGAATCTAGCAATTGTACATGCTCATAAAGTATCTAAATAAAGGACAGATTAAAGGTTAATATTACCAAGGCAATATTCCAACACCTCCTTACTTAATCATTCCAAACGGTCGATTAATTACTATAAACAAAAATAATTCAATTTATCCAACATGATAGAAATTTAAACAATCATAATAATCATTCTAATTCTTTTGCACACTCCTCAATAACTCCATGAGTTCCAATCATGTATAGACAAGTTCTTAATCACAGTTCTTCAAGAAACTATTACAAGGCGATATCAAATTAATCAACTATATTTCCGAGGATGCTAGTTAAATTAATTATGCACCATACTAACATCTCAACTTGATAATTCATACCTTATGAATTAGTTTATATGGTTACCACCTTCCACTTAAGCATAGCAAAACACCACAAAGGGTTTTAACACTCTCTTTCGAAAGGAGTGGAAATAAACTTCAACACTCAAAATAATCTAAACGGATTACATAGATCCAAGGCTTTAACATATTAATGAGTTTGCAACACAAAATTTTCATTGGTAAAAGTACCAAGCGAACCAATGAGTCATGATTCACAACAAGACAAAATTCCCACAAAGGGACTAACCTTGCAAATCAACAATATTCACAAGCAGCAATAGTGTCTTACTAGTCCGAAAAGAAACAATAATTGCTTCAACGAGCAGGATAGAGACCAATTGCAAACCCTCAACTACAATGAACCACAAACTCAAGAGAAATTCATTAAACGCAATAGACAAAGAATTGGCCAAAATCAACTCAAGGAAGATATCAACATTTCTAAATAAACTCACTCACAACATCCGCAACTAAGTTACCCGAGGTAACTACATCGCTAATCCCCATGCTACAAACAGTGGTATAACTCGCAATGCCAAGGCAGCAAATACAACCTCTACATCTTATCATTGACAATTCTCACTCATAATGAGTCATAGGAGCAAATCATAATCATACAAGATTATCTCATAATGTAAATCATCAATACAACATGTCAAAGCATAAATGCAATGCTTGACCCATCCCATCCTAATGTGCACCGGTGTGTCAATTTAATAGTTTCATTACCACGGACCTAACGCCCGCTCTCGATACCAATCGTAACACCCAGGACCCACATTACCACGGGATGCTACTAAAACTGCTCTACAACGAGCCAATTTACAAGATAAAATAAAGCGCAACAATTACTAAACAAGATAATATAAGCGGAAGCATAAACAACTAAGGAATAACAGGATAGTGATAGCAATTCACTATTTAAAACATCCTCCAACATTTTAATCTAAAACATAGTTCACAAATTTAACATTATTAAGATAATGTAAACAAAGCTATGCAAGGTCTAGAATCCTTTCAACTTTATTACAGCATAAAAATATGATTCACGTGCATCGGTGTGCTGCCGTTCTACCCTTCCCATGCATGCTCAAAGTCCACCGTAGGGGGGGAAACAAGGGTGAGATAAAAATCTCAGCAAGCAAACTGTTTAATGTGCTATTCAAACTACAAACAATTATACATCATCATTTATAATTCCATACAACTATAACCACAATTCATGTCCACAATTATTAAACCACCACAAACTTCCATGAATCATACCTCTTCAATCTCAGATTTTATTGGCATATGAATGCAGTCATTTTATCCACAATTAAATGCAAATGAAACATTTAATCTTCCACAAACCACAATAGGTTAATCATCAACATTCTTCCACAATTACAATGTTATTATCCTCAACCTCAAATCACCATCAATGACGTTAAAGCATTAACAAATAAAATCTTGTTTGACTACTTTAAATTCTCAACCACTACAACTAGCAAAAGCAATAAAACATATGTATGTTTTACTTCAACACTTTATTATTTCTCACATCCACAATTGTTATCAACAATTAATACAAGAGAAAAGAATCTCATGCCACAATCACAAACCTTACCGTATACAAGGGATGAACCCCATTCCACGTCCACAACCATAATCCTCATACCACAAATAGCTCACATGAGCCAATTCCACATTACAACTATGAAGTTGTATAATCCACATTACAACTATGAGTTGAATATTCCACAAAATAACTTCATCACAACATATTGCATATGTATGCAAATGAATCTTTCCACAATGCAATGCATATGAATGCTATGCTCCACATCACTCTTTCCAGGGCAGGATTTGAGGTGCATCAGACACGGCAATATACGATGCTTCGCATGGATAAGAGGTGCATCGTACACGACAATATACGACGCCAGACAGTCACGGTCGCGGCTATGTGCGGCGACATCCACATATGCATATGACATGATATGATATGATAATCACAAATCACATTAATCCATCCTCAAAGGAGCATCAACATGCTCACGACATATCCACATCCACCACATGTTATTTTCATGTTCCACATTATAGCATTAAGCAAGATTTCCACATGGCTACTAGCGATTATCAACATATCAATGGATAAGTACTTGCTACCATCTCCACAATTAAATTATCATGCAATCATGGCATAATGTATCAAATTATGATAATAATGTAAACTGCAAGTAGAAGGAATAACAAGTTAAGCGGTAGCAACCACCGCCACGCTTACTTGCCTCAAACCGACGGCGAAGTAAAATCAAGAGCGCTCAGGACAAGACCACCTGTCCAAAAGGCAACTCTCAGCACACAGCTACAGCATACAAACATGACATTAATAATTAAAAACGTCGCTAGAACCCGAACCCGCACAAACTCCTCTCCGCTCAACAATTCAGCAATTACCCTCTGCAGCAGTGCTGCTTAACATTTTCGTAACTTTAAAAATATTTATCCATTTACAGCAAACGATATCTCTCTGGATTCATCGCTTAAAGCCTACATTTTTCATGTAGAACACCTATTTTTATTTTGATCACAGCTAGGTGTAATTTAATGCCCAAAACAGAGGAAGAACTCTGTTCTGGCAGATTGGACAGCAATAAACAAATGCGTCCCAACATCAGTAAAAGGGTCTAAAAATTCTGAATTTTATACAGCAGATATAACTCTAAATTATCTACAACTTTCTCAATTACGGACATGGTCATAAAAATCATTTACGACCTCTAATTCCCAGATTACCGTCGGTCTGTACCAATCTGCTCGCCTGACAAACAGCAGTATTCCCGACCCTGTAACTCCCAGATAACAAGGCATAAAATTCCGAAACAAATACAGAAGATGAGTCTGGAAGTCCTCTACAACTTTCCTTTTGGTAAGGTCTGCAGGAAAATTCGTTTACTAGGTCAAAACTTTGCGAACCGACACGCTGCGCGAATCAATCTACAGGCAGACATCAGCTAATCTCTAATCGGGCAATTAATCTATTAACTACCTTCAAAATCCGTGCCAAGAACCCTAATTATTCCATAGAACAGAGGGTTTGGGATGAAGAAAAATTACCTAGATGATGGATCACCCCTTTTTTTCCTCCTCCTCTTCTTCTTCTTCCTTCTCCTTCCTTCTTCTCCTTCTCCTTCCTCTCCTTGGCTCCAATGGCAGCAGCACTTGTGGGGGGTGGGGGCACCAACCAGGGAGGGGGCTGCGCCCAAGAGGGTGGGAAAGGGGGAGAGTGGCTTAGGGTTTTAGGGGAGGGAGAGGGGGAGGTGCGGCCACCCCTTGGGCCTCCGGCCCAAGGTGGTCGGCCCACTCTCCCGATAGTCCATCCGAGTTTATTATTATAATTTTTAATTTATTTTATTCATTTTACACTGTTCTATAATTTTTATTTTTCCTTCCCACGATTTACGAAAAACCGTGACTCGCGATTATTTTAAAACTTACGCCGAATCGACGATCGGTATTACATTCTCCCCACCTAAAAAGGATTCGTCCTCGAATCTAACTTCTCAAACCACAAATCAAGAGAATAGCAAGAAAAGAGCAATGAAGGAAAGAACAACCACAAGAAAGAGCATCCCAAGGATAGATCATCCCAAGGGAACCACTACTACGGGTTCTCACCGCCTTGAAGAACTCGGTCCTTCTTCTACATTTGAACTTCAAGCTCCCACGCCACCTCCCGCTCGGATTGATTCGCCAAGAGGGCCTCCACATACATGGTGGTTCTCTTCCTCATGTCCAACTCCGATGAGTCCACGACACGCGCCGGTGAACGCCGAGCACCCGCAACTCTTTTGTTGGCTCGAGAGCGCCATGAGATCCCTGCCGTTCTCACAAAATTCTCCGCCACAACTATCAAGCCACTATCTAATACCATCCTCCTTCCTAAAACATTTTCCTCTATTTATTATAATCGGGATAATACATTGTACCCCTTTTAAAGAATTCAACCACAGATTCCACTCATAACATTACTCAAAGCACGAACAATAACTTCATGAAGGAACACAACCAAAAGAGGAATAAAGGATTCTCAATCAACATACTAACAAACAACCTTCCTTCAAAGGACCACAATCCAAAACAAAGGATTCACAACAAAACCATTCACACTCTCCAAATAGACATTTGGAAAAACACACCTTACACGAGCCAAGAGTGAAAATCACTCGACAGACCAAAACAATCATTTTCTTTTCCTAACTGGAAAAGAATACACCACAACATATAACAACTCAATTTGCAGATGACCTCTGCCATAAACACACAGTTTAAACAAGAATCAAGAGAGTATATTACTGCTCGAGTTATTAATAATTCCCCAATCCATTCCCTTTGGAAATTTTAACTTCCTCGAACCAAGGATTTTCAAATCATCACCCAACACACCAACTCATTTATCTTAGGTTGGCAACTTCGACAATGCGCTCAAACTGAGTACATCATCCACACCCTTGCAGAGAGACTCTACTGTCTCCACAAAAATACATTCTAGCCAAACCAACGACCAATGGAATTACTTTGTGAGATAATTCCTAAAACACCTCAATCCTTTTAAGGATAACAACTCGAAATTCATATCACACCCACATTCTCACCAAAATCAATCACATGACCACACCAACTAGATGCCATACACCTCTTAAAGGACTTTGCAACCCAAATTGATTACCCCTTTCTTAGAAGAGGCAAAAAGAAGTAAATTTCAGCACAGAGGATGATGCTACCATCCGCAATAAATGCAAAACCAAAAGAAATAGCAACAATCTTGGATAGCAAAAGATAAGATCACAGTTGAAGGCACATGCCCCTCAAGAAGAAAATACCAAATCTCAACCAATAAGAATACTGATGTGCCATTTGAGCTCAAGAAACTCTTAGGCGGCGGAAAAAATATTGCCATTTGAGTTCAAGAAGCTCTTAAGCGCGAAATTAAGAAGTCAAACACACCTAAAAATTGCATGACATGACTTCAACCTCCAATACTTTTACCACACTCTTTCTTTTAACAAAGAGAACAACTTTCTTTGATTACGGTATCACCTTGACAATTCCAACAAAAGTGATTTAAAGACCACAACACATTAATCCCTTAAGAACTAATAGAAGCTCTCAACACGTCACTTTGCTCAAACAATTTCAGCTGCCACATAAGTCATGAGATCAAAAAGATTACGTACGCAAATCTCAAAACTTTTGATTTAAGTAGTATCATGGAAGTTATCAAATTCTTTTATTTAAGGAACATTCAACATTATCATCACAACCACAACTAACCATCATGCTAACATAAGAATAATACATTCTTAACAAGCATCATCATATCCACAAATCCCTTCATAAACTTTTCCAAAAGAAACATAAGAAATCACTTCATCATATTTCTATTATCTGAGTAAGATTGCGACTACTTAATCTAGGAAATCCTAGTGCATAAGCCACCATATTAAATCAAAGCTTTTAAACAAGATGATACTAGAACATGACAATCTCACAAACATGCTAGTATGAATCTCTTATTAGATTCCACATATTCAATTCTTATTGATGCTCAACTCTAATTTAGCACAAATTGATTGTACTCTAGTCATTACTAGCAATAATTGTTATTATTTTATCATAACAACATTCAGGATCCTAACTCCGTTTACAATCATAAAACAATCATGAGCATAGATTCAAGATCCCACCTTACGTTCGAAATTAGAACGAAATAACTTTAAACTTCAATAATACCACTTTGTAAGACAAGATTCTACAAGTCAATACATCCACCTTCCTCTATTTCTTTATACATATTTCAACAATTTAGCATGGTGAAAGATAGATGAATCTAGCAATTGTACATGCTCATAAAGTATCTAAATAAAGGACAGATTAAAGGTTAATATTACCAAGGCAATATTCCAACACCTCCTTACTTAATCATTCCAAGCGGTCGATTAATTACTATAAACAAAAATAATTCAATTTATCCAACATGATAGAAATTTAAACAATCATAATAATCATTCTAATTCTTTTGCACACTCCTCAATAACTCCATGAGTTCCAATCATGTATAGACAAGTTCTTAATCACAGTTCTTCAAGAAACTATTACAAGGCGATATCAAATTAATCAACTATATTTCGAGGATGCTAGTTAAATTAATTATGCACCATACTAACATCTCAACTTGATAATTCATACCTTATGAATTAGTTTATATGGTTACCACCTTCCACTTAAGCATAGCAAAACACCACAAAGGGTTTTAACACTCTCTTTGAGAAAGGAGTGAAATAAACTTCAACACTCAAAATAATCTAAACGGATTACATAGATCCAAGGCTTTAACATATTAATGAGTTTGCAACACAAAATTTTCATTGGTAAAAGTACCAAGCGAACCAATGAGTCATGATTCACAACAAGACAAAATTCCACAAAGGGACTAACCTTGCAAATCAACAATATTCACAAGCAGAATAGTGTCTTACTAGTCCGAAAAGAAACAATAATTGCTTCAACGAACAGATAGAGACCAATTGCAAACCCTCAACTACAATGAACCACAAACTCAAGAGAAATTCATTAACGCAATAGACAAAGAATTGGCCAAAATCAACTCAAGGAAGATATCAACATTTCTAAATAAACTCACTCACAACATCCGCAACTAAGTTACCAGAGGTAACTACATCGCTAATCCCCATGCTACAAGCAATTGGTATAACTTTGGCAATGCCAAGGCAGCAAATACAACCTCTACATCTTATCATTGACAATTCTCACTCATAACAGTCATAGGAGCAAATCATAATCATACAAGATTATCTCATAATGTAAATCATCAATACAACATGTCAAAAGCATAAATGCAATGCTTGACCCATCCCATCCTAATGTGCACCGGTGTGTCAATTTAATAGTTTCATTACCACGGACCTAACGCCCGCTCGATATTCAACTGTAACACCCGGGACCCACATTACCCGGGATGCTACTAAAAGCGCTCTACAACGAGCCAATTTACAAGATAAAATAAGCGGCAACAATTACTAAACAAGATAATATAAGCGGAAGCATAAACAACTAAGGAATAACAGGATAGTGATAGCAATTCACTATTTAAAACATCCTCCAACATTTTAATCTAAAACATAGTTCACAAATTTAACATTATTAAGATAATGTAAACAAAGCTATGCAAGGTCTAGAATCCTTTCAACTTTATTACAGCATAAAAATATGATTCACGTGCATCAGTGTGCTGCCGTTCTACCCTTCCCATGCATGCTCAAAGTCCACAGTAGGGAGGGGAAACAAGGGTGAGATAAAAATCTCAGCAAGCAAACTGCTTAATGAGCTATTCAAACTACAAACAATTATACATCATCATTTATAATTCCATACAACTATAACCACAATTCATGTCCACAATTATTAAACCACCACAAACTTCCATGAATCATACCTCTTCAATCTCAGATTTTATTGGCATATGAATGCAGTCATTTTATCCACAATTAAATGCAAATGAAACATTTAATCTTCCACAAACCACAATAGGTTAATCATCAACATTCTTCCACAATTACAATGTTATTATCCTCAACCTCAAATCACCATCAATGACGTTAAAGCATTAACAAATAAAATCTTGTTTGACTACTTTAAATTCTCAACCACTACAACTAGCAAAAGCAATAAAACATATGTATGTTTTACTTCAACACTTTATTATTTCTCACATCCACAATTGTTATCAACAATTAATACAAGAGAAAAGAATCTCATGCCACAATCACAAACCTTCTTTGTATACAAGGGATGAACCCCATTCCACGTCCACAACCATAATCCTCATACCACAAATAGCTCACATGAGCCAATTCCACATTACAACTATGAAGTTGTATAATCCACATTACAACTATGAGTTGAATATTCCACAAAATAACTTCATCACAACATATTGCATATGTATGCAAATGAATCTTTCCACAATGCAATGCATATGAATGCTATGCTCCACATCACTCTTTCGGGGCAGGATTTGAGGTGCATCGATTACGGCAATATACGATGCTTCCAGCGGGATAAGAGGTGCATCGTATTCTGACAATATACGACGCTGTACCGGTACGGTCGCGGCTATGTGCGGCGACATCCACATATGCATATGACATGATATGATATGATAATCACAAATCACATTAATCCATCCTCAAAGGAGCATCAACATGCTCACGACATATCCACATCCACCACATGTTATTTTCATGTTCCACATTATAGCATTAAGCAAGATTTCCACATGCCTACTAGCAGATTATCAACATATCAATGGATAAGTACTTGCTACCATCTCCACAATTAAATTATCATGCAATCATGGCATAATGTATCAAATTATGATAATAATGTAAACTGCAAGTAGAAGGAATAACAAGTTAAGCGGTAGCAACCACCGCCACGCTTACTTGCCTCAAACCGACGGCGAAGTAAAATCAAGAGCGCTCAGGACAAGACCACCTGTCCAAAAGGCAACTCTCAGCACACAGCTACAGCATACAAACATGACATTAATAATTAAAAACGTCGCTAGAACCCCGAACCCGCACAAACTCCTCTCCGCTCAACAATTCAGCAAATTACCCTCTGCAGCAGTGCTGCTTAACATTTTCGTAACTTTAAAAATATTTATCCATTTACAGCAAACGATATCTCTCTGGATTCATCGCTTAAAAGCCTACATTTTCATGTAGAACACCTATTTTTATTTTGATCACAGCTAGGTGTAATTTAATGCCCAAAACAGAGGAAGAACTCTGTTCTGGCAGATTGGACAGCAATAAACAAATGCGTCCCAACATCAGTAAAAGGGTCTAAAAATTCTGAATTTTATACAGCAGATATAACTCTAAATTATCTACAACTTTCTCAATTACGGACATGGTCATAAAAATCATTTACGACCTCTAATTCCCAGATTACCGTCGGTCTGTACCAATCTGCTCGCCTGACGAACAGCAGTATTCCCGACCCTGTAACTCCCAGATAACAAGGCATAAAATTCCGAAACAAATACAGAAGATGAGTCTGGAAGTCCTCTACAACTTTCCTTTTGGTAAGGTCTGCAGGAAAATTCGTTTACTAGGTCAAAACTTTGCGAACCGACACGCTGCGCGAATCAATCTACAGGCAGACATCAGCTAATCTCTAATCGGGCAATTAATCTATTAACTACCTTCAAAATCCGTGCCAAGAACCCTAATTATTCCATAGAACAGAGGGTTTGGGATGAAGAAAAATTACCTAGATGATGGATCACCCCTTTTTTTCCTCCTCCTCTTCTTCTTCTTCCTTCTCCTTCCTTCTTCTCCTTCTCCTTCCTCTCCTTGGCTCCAATGGCAGCAGCACTTGTGGGGGGTGGGGGCACCAACCAGGGAGGGGGGGCTGCGCCCAAGAGGGTGGGAAAGGGGGAGAGTGGCTTAGGGTTTTAGGGGAGGAGAGGGGAGTGCGGCCACCTTGGGCCTCCGGCCCAAGGTGGTCGCCCACTCTCCGATAGTCCATCCGAGTTTATTATTATAATTTTTAATTTATTTTATTCATTTTACACTGTTCTATAATTTTTATTTTTTCCTTCCCACGATTTACCGAAAACCCGGTGACTCCGCGATTATTTTAAAACTTACGCCGAATCGACGATCAGGGTATTACACGTCGTGTCTTGAGCTATTCGGTGAGTTTCTCCGTGATCCTTTCGCGTCACATTGTGCCATCATGTCCCATCTACCTTCTAGCCAAGTTAATTTGATTTTGGTGCAGCCCGGAATCGAGTTTTCCCCAATCTAGGTCAAGAGCGCTTCCCGACGTCGATTCGTCATCTCCGGTAAGCTTTAGCTCTTGTCGTAATTTTTTTAGACTTGCCTCGCCGCGTTCTACGCCGTGCTCACTCCCTTTTCCCCAGAAAGCCTCCACAAATTTTCGCCTCCGAACCTCGCCATGGCCGTCAATGGCATCTTGTGTCCCCCATCTACCCGGTGATGCTTCCACCAATCCGTTCGCGTCACTTTGTGCCAAACCTTCCCAGGTAGCTACCCTTCAAGTGGTTTTAGATTTCGTTAATCGAGCACCAAGATATTAAGTTTTTCCTTTACCCTTCCCGACGTCGTTCAAACGTAGATTGCGCCGTCTCCGATGGGTTTCTGGCCGAGCCGATAATTTTCCTAGCTTCACCAAGCCGCGTTCTACCCCGTGCTCACCCTACTTCTCCATGTCCTATGCCCGGGTTTTATTCCTCTCTTCTACCCATGTCGTTGTAGCCGCCCGTGCCGTCACCGTACTCCGTTTGGCGTGCCGTCGCTTCCTATGTGTGCCTTGGGTCCCTAGCAACCCATTTTGCTAGTTAGATTCATCTCCTATGCCTACTCTCGCCAGCGCTAGCCTTCTCGCTAAAAGTACCGTTCTCGGATGAACAGTAACATCTGTGAATTTCCAGTATTTTCTCGCCCTGGCAAACTTTAGATCGCTCGTTCTCGTTCGTCCGAACTCCGATCGACCCGATTCTTCTTCCTAAATTCATCTAAAATTGAGCTCTATATTTTGGTTCTGGTTTTGCAGTTTTTGGAGTTCATTTGAATTTTATTTGAATTTATTTTGTTTGTTTTGTCGTTTAGCGTAGAACCCAAGTCGCCAGAAGAGTTTGTCGAACCACAGCAAGAGGGACCAACCAGTGCACAAGAAGGCAAGTCTCCTTTGATCATCTTGAACCTATGCTTTCGAAATGTTTTAAATATTTCAAATTATGTGCATTGCTATTTACATAAAACCACTAGTTCAAATCTTTAGGAATTAGCTACTCCAACTTTGTTATGTTCTCATTTGACATTGATTGCCATGTACCTTTGTTACCCTAGAACTTCCTTTGTCTCAATAATGAGATTAATATTAATCTTTGTGAATATTAGAATGGTAGTGAAATGCTTAGCCATGCTATTTAATATATTTAAACTCTTGCAAATGGGAAGTTAAGATTTATTGAGAAAACCTTGTGTTTATGAAATTAGTGGTAATTGTAGTTGCCACTGTGCTTTCAAAATAAAAATAACAATGTGAAAGTTGGTTTAGATTAGGGTGGATGGTTGGTTTGGTTTGGTGCAGTTAGCACGAGATCTTGTTAAGTGTATGTTCCACCCTAGTCAATTAAGGACCGATGCTTGTGTTTGTCTAGACTGAGCATTAACCGTACAACCACAAGTCTATATGGGTACGACCTAGTGACTAACCTATGATAGTCTAGTTTAGGTGCCACCATGGAAAGTGGGTGCAGGGGATGGGTGGTTATTCACAGTGAGGACAGGGATTTCTGTACTCATATGGCGCAAGAGGTGGCTTCGGTTGGGCAGTTAGCCTACCGCGGTGAAACCTCGTGGGTGGTATCTAGCTAGATTAGAGTAAGGTAAAGGCTTTGTGGTATTTTATCCGGTCTCATGCCAAAGGAAGCGTGTTGACTTTTAGGATAATTTATCTCTTGTGGGTAAAGTTGTACAACCTCTGCAGTGTAAAACTATTCGAATAGCCGTGCCCACGGTCAAGGGCGGGCAAGGAATGCATTCACATGGTAGATTTCTGGTTTTGGTTTTGAAATCAAAGTTTTGTATTCCAAGAGTGGAGGAACTCTTGGAAGGGTATCTGGCAGTTGGAGCAGAGAGGGTGGATGTAACCCGCAGTACTAAACTTGTTCAGTTAAAATTGATTAAACCGGTGTTGGTGGATGGAACCTTCACTAGTGAGTTAATGTTAGTTCTGTTAAAACCATTATTTTAATAAATGGATGCCTTTGAAAATAGTTATTGGTAATTGAATTTAAAATATTGCTTTGTGCAAAAGAACCATATGGCCTTCCTTTGTCAAGCCTTGCATCTATTGCATTTTTCCCAAGACTTACGGAGTACTTTATGTACTCACATGCTGCACTCAAAAATAATACCCAGAGGAACACGAAGCTCAAGAGGGAGACTACGACTACTTCGCTTGTGGATTTGATGAAGGATTCCCGGAGTACTAGGTCGCGCTTCCCCAGTCAATTGCCTGTGGTGTATTGATGGGTCTTCGTTGGATTTATCTTCTGCTTCCGCTGTGTTTTGTGTGTGTGAGGTCTTGAAACCTCATTTGTAATAAAGAGACACATCGGTCTGTACTCTTTACTATTGTAATAAAGCGTTGTTGGTTATGTAATCATTTACATTTAGCGTGTGCACTAGCTTTGATGCGGGACTAGTGCAGCAATACACGAGAGGTCGGGTTTGTGTCCGGTCCCGACAGAGAGATAGTATCGAGCTATATCATTGTAGGGCGAAGCCCTAGTTAGAATGGTCGAATTAGAAAGTATTCAAAATTTATTTTCTAAATCAAATCAACCAAACGATTATTTAGAAATTCTTGATTCTTACCTCATTCTTAGGATTCTTACTCCTTGCCTCCTCTGAAATATTATTTTCAAAACTAAATTTGACTTCTTATCCCTATAATGTCTATAGATGTCTCGAGTGTCCCTCCATCAAGATGAAAGTTGGCATGGAATCCTTCAAGCTGTGCTGGGAAGTCGAGATCAAGGGAGCACCCAATATGTCAAGACAAGATTGGAGATTTCCGTGAAGATTAGGAGCCATTAGATTTGAACCCTGCTGTAGTTTCAGCATCGTGTAGACCGTTTTGCTTTTTCTTGCAGTTGCGTGTGATGTGAGCTGCAAATTTTGCCCTTAAAAGCATTATATTGCAATCACGTCAATCTTTTATTGGTGTTATTTCCCCGGTTTTGCTGTTTGCCTTTTTCGGCTAAGTGTTTGTTTAGTTTAGGTTGCCATCAGAAATTCCCCTTAGACGAGTTTACCTCTCATCTATTCTTTTCCACTTATCTTTAAAACCGGTCGAGTTTTGGAAGTGTCGAGCAACTAACCGGAATAAAGTTGTCCAAGTTCAACCTCAAGTCTTACCTATGCTTTTCCCCCTTACCTTTCGCTGGAGCGATCGGTAGTGTTTCTCTTGCAAGCGACAAGATGGTTGGACCCAGGAACCCCGCAGAAGCATCGAGCAATTCTCGCCTATTCCGTTCAACCTTAGAAGTACCCCTGCCAAGACTCCAGGAGCAAGCCGTGGAACATCATCAGATCAAGGAAGTCAGATACCTCAGAGTGTTGCGAGGGGAAGCTTGAACAACGTCGTCTCTAACGTCGAACTTGGTAACCTATTCTTTTAGTGAGCCTGAATCTCGGGGTCGAGATTCCGTTTAAGGGGGGAGGTTTGTAACATCCTGATTTTCAGAGCCTTTTTGAAGCTTTTAAAATAAAATTCACCATTTGGATTTTTCTGGAATTAATTAAAGCTTAACTAGAATTTTCATTAATTAAAAAGATTTAATATGATTAAATTAAACATTAATATTTATTAAAAATATTTTATTTGTGTTCCTTGTGTCACAAGGAATTTTTCTGTATTTTCTGGGATTTTTTGGAGTTTTTTTAGCTCAATTTGAAATTTCCAAAAAGGAGAGAGAATGAGCAGCACAGCGAGTGCTGTTCACTCGTCTTCTCCAGTAGCCTTACGGGAGATCGATCGATGCCCCTGCTGAGCACAGTTCCTTCCGATTTTCTCTCTCTTTATAACTTCCAATCGGACCTTATCTCAATGTCTTCCCAAAAGGAAAGTTGTGCTAAATCCGCATGAGAATCCATCCCAACTGGTCCCCTTCCGTTTCGTTCATCCGTTTGCCTTTTATCTCCAATTTTCTGAAACGGACTCTAAACCGAAATCCGTGAATTGGAGTCGGTTTCTACCTCTTTCAAGCCTATAAATACGACCCCTTGGCTCCTCTAAACCCATCCCAAGCCGTGCCAAGTCCCCTCAAAGCTCAAGACGCCGCCGTGCACCGAGCCCTCAGGTCCCGAATTTGCTCGTCGTGTCTTGAGCTATTCGGTGAGTTTCTCCGTGATCCTTTCACGTCACATTGTGCCATCATGTCCCATCTACCTTCTAGCCAAGTTAATTTGATTTTGGTGCAGCCGAATCGAGTTTTCCCCAATCTAGGTCAAGAGCGCTTCCGGCGTCGATTCGTCATCTCCGTAGCTTTAGCCCTTGTCGTAATTTTTAGACTTGCCTCGCCCGCGTTCTACGCCGTGCTCACTCCCTTTTCCCCGAAAGCCTCCACAAATTTCGCCTCCGAACCTCGCCATGCGCGCGCGTCTCGCCGCGCGCTGGCGCGCTCACGCCACCCGTTCGAAGGTAGGGACGGCGCGCGCGCATCTACCGCCTCGGCGCGGCTCGCCGCCACCGTTGGAAGGTAGTGGGCGGGGCGCGCGCGTCTCTCGCCTGGCGCCGGCTCGCTGCCACCCGTTCGAAGGTAGGGGCGGAGCGCGCGCGTCTACTCCCCTCGGCGCCGGCTCGCGCCACCGTTCGAAGGCTAGGGGGCGGAGGCGGGCGCGTCTACTTCCCCTCGGCGCCGGTCGCGCCACCCGTTCGAAGGGTAGGGATGGAGATCGCGCGCGCGTCTGCCGCCTACGCGCCGGCTCGCTGCCACCCATTCGAAGGTAGGGGCGGAACACGCGCGTCAAATTCGCCTGGCGCCAGCTCGCGCCACTGTTCGAAGGTAGGGGCGGAGCGCGTGCGCGTCTGCCGCCAGCGCTAGCTCGCTGCCACCCATTCGAAGGTAGGGGCGGGCGCGCGCGCGTCTGCCGTCGGCGCCGGCTCGCGCCACCGTTCGAAGGGTAGGGGCGAGCACGCGCGTCTGCATTGGCCCGGCGCCGGCTCGCGCCACCGTTCGAAGGGTAGGGGCGGGCTCGCGCGCGCGCGTCTGCCGCCGGCGCCCGGCTCGCGCCACCCGTTCGAAGGGTAGGGGCGGGCGCGCGTGGGTCACCGCCTCGGCGCCGGCTCGCGCCACCGTTCGATGGGTAGGGGGCGGGCGGCGCGCGTCTATTCGCCTCGGCGCCGCTCGCGCCACCGTTCGAAGGGTAGTGGGCGGAGCGCGCGCGCGCGTCTGCCGTTTGGCGCTAGCTCGCGCCACCGTTCGAAGGGTAGGGGCGGAGCGGGCGCGCATCTACTTCCAGCGGGGCGGCTCCGCGCCACCCGTTCGAAGGGTAGGGGCGGAGATCGCGCGCGTCTACTTTTGCCCGCGCGCCGGCTCGCTGCCACCCGTTCGAAGGTAGGGGAGGAGCGCGCGCGCGTCTATTCGCCTCGGCGCCCGCTCGCGCCACCGTTCGAAGGGGTAACGGAGCGCGCGCGCGCGTCTACGCCGTTTGGGCACCAGCTCCGCTGCCACCCGTTCGAAGGGTAGGGGCGGAGCGCGCGCGCGTCTACTTCGCCTCGGCTCTAGCTCCGCTGCCACCCGTTCGAAGGGTAGTGGGCGGGCGCGCGCGTCTCTGCCGTTTGGCGCCGGCTCGCGCCACCCGTTCGAAGGGTAGGGGCTGTCGGGACTGGAGCAACAACTCAGAACCCTCGTGTTGTCGCACTATCCGGGGAAAAGCTAGTGCACACAGTATCACAAAGACAATTATCATGCGTAATGACAAACTTTATTTAGCTAATATGAGCACGATGGCCAAAGTTTACAATAATAGCAAAAGAAGACAGCGGAAGAAATACATAAAGCGGCCCATCCAGCCTTCCCACAAGGCGAATGAGCGTAAGGCGTGGCCTAGTCGCAATCCTCACCGAAGTCGTCAAAGGCTTCCTCTGAAAGAGTTAGATATAGCAACACAGTACAAAAAGTACTCCACAAGTTACACAGGGAGGTTTAACGGAATAGATGCATGCATATGGAATATCAAAGGAAGGCATAATATGGTTTATTTGCATAAAAGCGACATTGGAGTAAATATCATAAGTAAGTGCAAAAGCTGAATTTGATACATTAAGTAAAACAATGTTGTAAACAAAATAGATACCGTTAGTGCAGGTCCATCCCCACCAACCTAACCACGGGCATCCCACGGACCATCTTTTCCAAAGCTCACGTATGGATTCCATCCATCCACACGCTTTCAACTGCGCCAACTCGATGAATTCCATCCATTCACGATTTCAATCTCTCACGGATTCCATCCATCCGCAAGGTTTTCATAAACCATTTTGAAAACCAAAGTCTAATCCATGAAAAACTTCACTCGGCTTGCCCATGACCGCGGGCACGGCTATCGAGATAGGTTATACACTCTGCAGAGGTTGTACGGCTTTACCCACAAGACATGATCATCCCGGTTTGCCACGCGAGTTACACACTTCCTTAGGTGTGCGGCGAGGAGATCATGACAAGGCCTTTACAATGATCCGTTGTCAACATAATCACGCCGCCACTAAGGTTTCACCACAACATGAATCCACATGTTGGAGCCCCTCTTGTGCCATGTGAGACTTCTCACGGCCTCGCCGCGCTCACATTCAGCCTATAGCGAGATCATGTTGGAACTTCACAAATTATTTGGCAGTGTCTGTCCCATACCGGACTTGTGGTAGTACGATAGGGCTTTGCAATAGTAGCTCCTGATGGTCCTTAACTTGACTTAGGCCTAACCACAAACCCCTTGTGCACGACAATCAACCACTGCGGCTCCAACCAACAGGGCATGCCTGCACCCACCACTCTAACCAATTGACTAAGTCTAAACCAGTTTTATATTTGTTTTCAAAATAATTCATAAACCTTCTTGACTCACAGAAGTCAAGAATACAGTTCAAAAGCTTATCATTTTATGTGAAACAATTCTTCCACCGAATTATTCTAAGCATGGCTAAGCAATTCCATAAATTGTTCTAGTTAATACTAATGTACCAACTAGGTTTTCATCTAAGGTGACAAGGTATGATTGTTCAATATCAAGATTGGCCATACAAAGGAAATTGGGTGTAACTAAAGTTTTAAGCACATTTGAACTAATTTGAATAAAAATGCGCATGCAATAATAATTTTAAAAACAACATAAATAATTTAAATTAGTGGAGCAACATGATCAAAGGTGTAACTTGCCTTGCTCAAAGACTTGATGCTACGAATCATCGAAATCGAACTATCCAGGATTCGTAAGTAGTCTACACGCGAAGAACCAAACAAAATAAACTCAAATAAAATCCAAATAAAATCTGAAAATTATAAAATATATACTGGGAGATAGATATAATGATCTTAGATGAATTTAGGAGAAAGAATCAACGGATTCGGAGTTTGTATGAGGAGAACGAATATCACGGAGGTTTTGGACATCACATGAAATGATAACGACATCGAGAATTACTTTTTGAGCGAGTGTGGTGTCGGTAGGCTGCGAGGTGGCTAGCGAATGGGCAAAATGGAATCTGGCGATGAGATGAAAGTGGTGACATGGATACGGCGACGAGGAGCGAAGCGATACCATCGGCGTTTGAGCGCGACGGTAGAAGAAAGGAAAAACTTAATATCTTAGTGCTCGGTGAAGCGAATCTAAAACCATTTGGAAGGTAGCTAAATGGGATGGTTTGGTACGATATGGCGTGGCGGATTGGGAAAAACACCAACGGATAGATGGGGACACGAGATGTCATTGGCGGCCATGGCGAGGTTTCGGAGACGAAAATTTGTGGAGGCTTTTCAGGGAAAAGGAAGGAAGCACAGCGTAGAACGCAGTGAGGCAAGTCTAAGAAAAATTACGGCATGGGCTAAGGCTTACCGGAAGCGACGAATCGACGTCGGGAGTCAAAAACGGCCATTTTCGCGGAAAGCTCAATTCCTAACAATTGGCTTCACAAAAAATTAAACAAAATGGTAGAAAAATTCCTTAGAGTCTAGGACACAATATGACGCGAACAAAAATCAAAGCGCTTACCAAAAAGGGGTGTACGCGCTAGGTACAGTTTTAGTGTCTGGGTCTGACAAGGTCGACGAGGACTCGGGGAATCTTTAGGTGATGGCGATGGAAGCACGACGTAGAACGCGTCGAGGCAAACTCAACGGTACAGACGGTTCGGCCAAAGGATATCGAATGGTGGCGGAACACGGCGGAGAAGACATTTTGCGACCGTCGGGTTGACATCGGCGTTCGGGCAAGCGGAGAGGAGTTAGCATGTGGGGTTTGCGCGAAACGAAGAAGAGAACACAAGGAACGCAGTGCTCACCTCGGTTATGATGGAACACGCATGGTCGGCTCGCAGCGAGGAGAGATGCGACAGCGCGGTTTGGCCACTGTGGTCCGGCGATGCTCCGGCGCAGATCCGGCGAAGGTGAGGTGAGCACCGCGTAGAACGCGACGAGGCGAATCCGAGGATGTGCTTAAAAGTGGCGGGGCTCCACCGGACGAGGCGCAATAAGCCGAAGAACGCCGCTTGGAACACAAAAGAAAAACTCCGATTGCGCCCAACAGAAGAGGAGTTGGGACTTGATATTTTCGGGGTTGAGTGAGGATGAGAAGGGGCTCACGGTGCTCCCTTTTATAGGGGCGGGGGAGGTCCGAGATGGGAGATCAAGAGACCATGTCCATCAATGGCATGAGTTAATTTTTCGCGAAACGGCTCATGAATGAGGGGAAAACGGTAAGGAAATGAAAGAGTTTGATGAGAGGAGTTGAATGCAATTTATTTCGCTAAAAACCGTTGAGAAAATCAAGAGATATGAGAGCTTCAAACAAACGGCCATGGCGGCAGCTTGCTCTGGACGCATCGCACGCCTGGAGGAAGATGAAGTGAGGAGAGAGAAAACGGGAATAAAATAATAATATTTTTCTCCCAAAAAAAAATAAAATAAATTCGAAAAAAAAAGAAAAAAAATTCAAGAAAATTCTAAAAATATCCTTAAAACCCGAAAATACCAAATAAAAAATTTCGGATTTAATTGAGGTATATTTTAACCATTTAAACATTTTTACTTTCTAAGCTTTAATTTAATCCAATAAATTCAAAAACTCCAAAAATTCAAGCAACCAAAGCACACTTGATTTTATTTTAAATTAAAATAACTTTTAAATTTTTTTTACTAAACATTTTGAAATAAGCAGTGAAATTTATTACAAACTACCCTAAAGCAGAATCTCGTCCCAGAGATTATGCGAACTAACAAAGAAATAGGTTTAGATCTTACTCTTTGTGGCTTGAGCGGAGATCTGGTTCAAACGTCCCCTTTGCAAACTTCTGTGACCTTTTGTTGGCGGTTGGCGCTTCAGCTTGATGCTTTCAAAGATTAGGAGAGAGGAGACTCAAGGCAAAGGAGGGACAACGGATGTTTTGCAACCCAAAACAAAACAACTAGCAAAACCTTTATTATGCAAACAACAAGCAATAGTTACGGCTCTGACAAAAGAAAGCGCGACGACTCATAACATCGTCTACTTTCTAGCTTAACAACTTATCCTAGAGGGGTAAGGGTTGTCTTGGTGTGATCCTTCACAGCTCTTGTGGTACGAAGCATGATCCTTCAAAGAGAAGATTGAAGTTGCAGCAGAGTCGATGAATTCTAGCTATTGCCATCTATAGTTGTTTTGGAGCAAGGGAAGAGACAGAAATAGGTTTTTCTCAAATGATATAAAGATGAGAAAGGAATGAGAGATAAGGGTAAGCAAAGATTGAGAGATAAGAATAAGGAAACTTTTGAAATTACTCATTATTTAAAATAAATCCTTAAGGTCTGACCATTCTATTCTATCTACGGTCACGTCTTAGAGTCATTATTGCTCGATACCATCTCATCGGGACCTGGAGCAACAACTCCAGAACCCTCGTGTTAATCGCACTATCCGTGAAAGCTAGTGCACACGATATCACAAAGACAATTATCATGCGTAATGACAAACTTTATTTAGCTAATATGAGCTGATGGCCAAAGTTTACAATAATAGCAAAGAAGGCAATGGAAGAAATACATAAGCGAAGAGCCCATCGGCCTTCCCACAAAGGCGAATGAGTATAGGCGTGGCCTAGTCGCAATCCTCAGAAGTCGTCGAAGCTTCCTCGAAAGAGTTAGATATAGCAACATGAGTACAAAAGTACTCACAAGTTACACCAGAGGTTTAATGAGAATAGATGCATGCATATGGAATATCAAAGGAAGGCATAATATGGTTTATTTGCATAAAGCGACATTGGAGTAAATATCATAAGTAAGTGCAAAAGCTGAATTTGATACATTAAGTAAAACAATGTTGTAAACAAAATAGATACCAGCGCGCGCGTCTACTTCCGCAGCGCCGCTCCGCGCCACCCGTTCGAAGGTAGGGGACGGAGCTCGCGCGCGCTCTGCCGCCAAGGGGCCAGCTCCCGCGCCCCGTTCGAAGGGTAGAGGCGGAGCTGCGCGCGTCTACCGCCTCGGCGCCAGCTCGCGCCACCGTTCGAAGGGTAGGGGACGGAGCGCGCGCGCGTCTCGCCGCCTCGGCGCCGGCTCGCGCCACCCGTTGAAGGGTAGGGGACGGAGCGCGTGGGTCTACCGCCTTGGCGCAGCTCGCTGCCACCCGTTCGATGGGTAGGGGCGGGCGGCGCGCGTCTATTCGCCTCGGCGCCAGCTCGCGCCACCCGTTCGGGTAGTGGGCGGCGGCGCGCGCGTCTCTACCGTTTGGCGCCAGCACCGCCGCCACCCGTTCGAAGGTAGGGACGGAGGCGGCGCGCATCTACTTCCCGCGGGGCCAGCTCGCCGCCACCCGCTCGAAGGTAGGGGCGGAGATCGCGCGCGTCTACCGCCCGAGCGCGCGGCTCGGTTGCCACCCGTTCGAAGGGTAGGGGCGGAGGCGCGCGTCTATCTCGCCTAGGCGCCGGCTCGCTGCCACCGTTCAAGGGTAGGGGATGGAGCGCGAGCGCGTCACTTACGCCAGCGCAAGCTCCGCGCCACCCGTTCGAAGGGTAGGGAGCGCGGGCACGTCTACTGCCTAGGTGGAAGCTCGCCGCCACCCGTTCGAAGTGTAGGGGCGGCGCGGCGTCGCCCGCCGGCGCCGGCAGCCCCGCGCCACCCGTTCGAAGGTAGGGGCGAGCACGCGCGCGTCAGCAGCCCAGCGCGCGGCTCCACGCCACCCGCTCGAAGGTAGGGGCGGAGCTTCGCGCGCGTCGTCGCCGCCGAGCGCCAGCTCGCCGCCACCCGTTTGAAGGGTAGGGGCGGAGCTGCGCGCGCGCGTCTACGCCGCGGCGCCGGCTCGCTGCCACCCATTGGAAGGTAGCGGCGGGCGCGCGCGCGCGTCTATTTAGCCTAGGCGCCGGCCTTCGCTGCCACCCGTTCGAAGGTAGGGGACGGAGCGCGCACGCGCGTCTCATTCGGCGGCGCCCTCCGCCGCCACCCGTTGGAAGGGTAGAGTGCAGGCGCGCGCGTCTACGCCGCGGCGCCAGCTCGCGCCACCGTTGGAAGGGTAGGGGACGGGCGCGCGTCGTCTCGCCCGAGCGCGAGCTCGCCGCCACCGTTCGAAGGGTTGGGGGCGGAGCGCGCGACGCGTCTGCCAGCAGAGCGCCAGCTCCGCCGCCGTTCAAAGGTAGGGGCGAGCTCGCGCGCGCGTCTACTTTGCCCGAGGCCGCTCGCTGCGCCCGTTCTTAGTGTAGGGGCGGAGCTTGCGCGCGTCTGCCGCCTCGGCGCCCGGCTCGCGCCACCGCTCGAAGGTAGGGGACGGGGCGCGCGCGCGTCTGCCGCCTCGCGCGCGGCTCGCCGCCACCCGTTGAAGGTAGGGGCGAGAGCGCGCCGTCTACTTGCCGCGGCGCCGCTCGCTGCCACCCGTTCGAAGGGTAGGGGACGGAGCGCGCGCGCGCGTCTACGTCGCCGAGGCGCCAGCTCCGCTGCCACCCGTTGGAAGGGTAGGGGACGGAGCTCGCGCGCGCGTCTACTTCGCCGAGGCGCCAGCTCCGCTGCCACCCGTTCGAAGGGTAGGGGACGGAGCTCGCGCGTCTACTTGGCCCAGGCGCCAGCTCCGCTGCCACCGTTCGAAGGGTAGGGGCGGAGCTTCGCGCGCGTGTCTGCCGCCGGCGCCGGCTCGCTGCCACCCGTTAGAAGGGTAGGGGCGGAGCGCGCGTCTACCCGCCCGAGCGCGGCTCGCTGCCACCGTTGGAAGGGTTGGGGGCGGAGTGCGCGCGTCTCTTTCGCCCGGCGCGAGCTCCGCTGCCACCCGTTCGGCGGGTAGGGGCGGAGCGCGCGCGTGTTCATTCGCCTGGCGCGGCTCGCCGCCACCCGTTCGAAGGGTAGGGGCGAGGAGCGCGCGCGTCTCCCATGGCGCGGCTCGCTGCCACACCTGAAGGGTAGGGGCGGAGCGCGCGCGTCTACCGCCCGGCACCAGCTCGCTGCCACCCGTTCGAAGGTAGGGGCGCAGCGCGCGCGTCTGCGCCGGCGGCGCCGGCTCGCCGCCCGTTGAAGGTAGAGGCGAGCTCGCGCCGCCGCGTCTACGCCGCCAAAGGCCCGCTCGCTGCTCCCGTTCGAAGGTAGGGGCGGAGGCTCGCGCGCGCGTCTCGCCGCCTCGGCGCCCGGCTCGCCTGCCACCCGTTCGAAGGTAGGACGCGAGCGCGCGCGCGTCCGCCGCCTCGGCGCCGCTCGCTGCCACCGTTCGAAGGGTAGGGCGGAGCGCGCGTGGGTCTACCGCCTCGGCGCCGGCTCGCTGCCACCCGGTCGATGGGTAGGGGCGGGCGAGCGCGCGTCTCTTCGCCTTGGCGCGGCTCGCTGCCACCGTTCAAGTATAGTGGGCGGAGCGCGCGCGCGCGTCTACCGTTTGGCGCCAACCCGCCGCCACCCGTTCAAGGGTAGGGGCGGAGCGGCGCGCATCTACTTCCCGCGGGGCCAGCTCGCATGCCACCCGTTCAAGGGTAGAGCGGAGATCGCGCGCGTCGCTTCATTTCGGCGCGGCTCGTGCCACCCGTTCGAAGGTAGGGGCGAACGCACGCGCGTCTAACTTCGCCTGGCGCGGCTCGCCGCCACCCGTTCGAAGGGTAGGGGATGAGCGCGAAGCGTCGCCGCCGCGCGCGGCTCGCGCCACCGTTGAAGGTAGGGAGGGGCGCGCGCGTCTACCGCCAGGTGGAAGCTCGCTGCCACCCGTTCAAGTGTAGGGGCGCGCGGCGTCTGCCGCCGAGCACCAGCTCCGCTGCCACCCATTCGAAGGGTAGGGGCGGAGCACGCGCGCGTCAACAGCGGCGCGCGGCTCGCGCCACCGTTCGAAGGTAGGGGCGGAGCGCGCGCGCGTCTCGTCGCCGGAGGCGCCAGCTCCGCCACCCGTTTGAAGGGTAGGGGACGGAGCTCGCGCGCGTCTATTCGCCGGCGCCAGCTCGCTGCCACCCATTGGAAGGGTGGCGGCGGAGCGCGCAGCGTCTACAGCCTGGCGCCAGCTCCGCTGCCACCCGTTCGAAGGTAGGGGACGGGCGGCGCGTATCTCTCGCCGCCGGCGCCAGCCTCGCCGCCACCCGTTGGAAGGTAGGGGCGAGCAGCGCAGCTACGCAGCGGCGCCAGCTCGCTGCCACCGTTGGAAGGTAGGGACGGAGCGCGCGTCTGCCGCCCCGCGCGCGCGCTGCGCCGCCGCTCGAGGGTAGGGGCGGAGCTCGCGACGCTGCGTCTACTGCCCAGCGGCCAGCTCAGCTGCCCCATTCGGTAGAGGCGGAGCTCGCCGCCCGCGCGTCTGCCGCCTCGGCGCGGCTCGCCACCGCTCGACGGTAGGGGCGGGAGCGCGCGCGCGTCTGCGCCGCCGCCGCGCGGCTCGCCGCCACCCGCTCAAGGGTAGGGGCGGGCGGCGCGTCGCGCCGCCTCGGCGCGGCTCGCTGCCACCCGCTCGATGGGTAGGGGACGGGCGGCGCGCGTCTATTTCCCTCGGCGCCCGGCTCCGCCGCCACCGCTCGAAGGGTAGGGGCGGAGATCGCGCGTCGTCTACTTCGCCTGGCGCCCGGCCGCCCGCCACCCGTTGAGGGTAGTGGGCGGAGATCGCGCGCGCGTCTACTTCTCCTAGGCGCGGCTCGCGCCACCGTTCGAAGGTAGGGGCGGGGCGCGGCGCGTCTACCGCTCGGCGCGCCGCCGCTGCACGCGTTCGGGTAGGGGACGGGCGCGTCTACTGCTCCGGCGCCAGCTCCGCGCCACGCGTTCAAAGGTAGGGGCGGAAGCGGGCGCGTCTACTTCCTCTCGGCGCCCGCTGCCACCCGTTCGAAGGGTAGGGGCGGATATCGCCGCGCGTCTACATCGCCTGGCGCCAGATCCGCGCCACCCGTTCAAGGGTAGGAGGCGCGCGCGCGCCTCTTCGCCGCCTCGGCGCCAGCTCCGTGCCACACCGTTCGAAGGTAGGGGCGGGCTGCGCGTCGCGTCGCTTTCGGCGGCGCCAGCTCGC
This sequence comes from Dendrocalamus sinicus, assembly GCA_036346575.1. Classification (NCBI taxonomy): domain Eukaryota; kingdom Viridiplantae; phylum Streptophyta; class Magnoliopsida; order Poales; family Poaceae; genus Dendrocalamus; species Dendrocalamus sinicus. The sequence continues at coordinate 64,986 of JAYEVI010000283.1, forward strand.
GCCACGCGTTGAAGGGTAGCCGGCGGAGCTCGCGCGCGTCTACTGCAGGCGCCAGCTCGCGCCACCCGTTCGAAGGGTAGGGGACGGAAATCGCGCGCGCGTCTACATCGCCGAGGGGCCAGCTCCGCTGCCACCCGTTCGGCGGTAGGGGACGGGCGCGTGCGCGTCTACCGCCGAGCGCCCGGCTCCGCGCCACGTTCAAGGGTAGGGGCGGGCGCGGCGTGTCTCCCGCCGCGGCGCCGGCTCCGCTGCCACCGTTCGAAGGGTAGGACGGGCGGAGCTGCGCGTCGTCTTCGCCAGCGCCAGCTCCGCGCCACCGTTCGAAGGGTGGCGGCGGAGCGCACGCGCTGCTCTGCCCAGGCGCCGGCTCCGCCGCCACCCGTTCGAAGGTAGGGGACGGAGCTCACGCGCGCGTCTACTTGGCGGCGGCTCGCTGCCACCCGTTGGAAGGTAGTGGAAGGAAGCGCGCTCGCGCGTCACCGCCGCGGGCGCGGCACCGCCACCCGTTCGAAGGTAGGGGCGGCGCGCGGCGTCTGCCAGCGTCGGCGCCCGGCTCGCACGCCACCCATTCGAAGGGTAGGGGCGAGCATGCGCGCGTCGCCGCCTCGGCGCTAGCTGCGCGCCACCCGTTCGAAGGGTAGGGGCGGCGCGCGCGCGTCTACTTCCTCGGCGCGGCTCGGCTGCCACCCGTTCGAAGGTAGGGGCGGAGATCGCGCGGCGTCTACGCCTAGGCGCCGGGTCGGCCGCCACCTGTTCAAGGGTAGGGGACGGGCAGCGCGTCAAATTCGCCAGGCGCCCGGCTCGCTGCCACCCGTTCGGCGGGTAGGGGCGGAGCTCGCGGCGCGTTTGCCGCCTCGGCGCCAGCTCGGCTGCCACCCGTTGAAGGGTAGGGGCGGGCGCGCGCGCGTCTACCGCCTCGGCGCCCGGCTCGCGCCACCCGTTCGGCGGTAGGGGACGAGGCGCGCGGCGTCTCTCGCCGCCGGCGCCCGGCTCGCTGCCACCGCTCGATGGGTAGGGGACGGGGCGGGCGCGCGTCTACTCCTCGGCGCCAGCTCGCTGCCACCGTTCGAAGGTAGGGGACGGAGATCGCGCGTCGTCTTTCCGCCTGGCGCCGCTACCCGCCACCCGTTCGAAGGGTAGTGGACGGAGATCGCGCGCGCGTCTACTTCTCCTAGGCGCCAGCTCCGCTGCCACCCGTTCGAAGGTAGGGGCGGGCGCGGCGCGTCGCCGCCGCGGCGCGCCGGCTGCCGCACGCAGCGTTCGAAGGTAGGGGCGGGCGCGCGCGTCTACTTGCTCCGGTGCGCCGGCTCGCTGCCACGCTGCTCAAAGGTAGGGGGGACGCGGGCGCGCGTCTGCTTCCTCGGCGCCGGCTCGCTGCCACCGCTCGAAGGTAGGGGACGGATATCGCGCGCGCGTCTACATCGCCAGGCGCCAGATCCGCGCCACCGTGCGAAGGTGAGGGGGGCGCGGCGGCGCCTCGCCGCCTCGGCGCCAGCTCCGCGCCACCCGTTCGAAGGTAGGGGACGGAGCTCGCGCGCGTCGTCTTCGCCGCGGCGCCAGCTCGCTGCCACACGCGTTGAAGGGTAGCCAGCGGAGCTCGCGCGTCTACGCCGCGGCGCCAGCTCGCTGCCACCGTTGAAGGTAGGGGCGGAGGCTCGCGCGTCTGCCATTACGCTGGCGCAGCTCAGCGCCACCCGTTCGAAGGTAGGGACGGATCGCGCGCGTCTACATCGCCGAGGCCAGCTCGCTGCCACCCGTTCGAAGGTAGGGGCGGCGCGTCGCGCGTCTCGCCGCGCGGCGCCCGGCTCGCTGCCACCGCTCGAAGGGTAGGGGCGGAGCGCGCGTGTCACCGCCTCGGCGCCAGCTCGCTGCCACCCGCTCAAGGGTAGGGGATGGAGCGCGGCGTATCTCGCCGCGGCGCGGCTCGCTGCCACCGTTCGAAGGTAGGGGCGGGCTCGCGCGTCTCCGCCGCCCGAGCGCCAGCTCCGCTGCCACCCGTTCGAAGGTAGGCGGCGAGCGCTGCGCGTCTACCGGCCGGCGCCAGGCTCGCTGCCACCCGTTCGAAGGGTAGGGGGCGGAGCTCACGCGCGTCTATTTCGCCAGGCGCGGCTCGCGCCACCCGTTGGAAGGTAGTGGAAGGAGCGCCTTCGCGCGTCTACCGCCGCTGGCGCCGGCACCGCCGCCACCCGTTCGAAGGTAGGGGCGGGAGCGCGTCTGCCAGCGTCGGCGCCCGGCTCGCGCCACCCATTCGAAGGGTAGGGACGGAGCATGCGCGCGTCTACGCCGCCTCGGCGCCGCTGCGCTGCCACCCGTCGGTAGGGTGAGGCGGGCGGCGTCTCATCCCCTCGGCGCCGGCTCGGCTGCCACCGTTCGAAGGGTAGGGGCGGAGATCGCGCGGCGTCTCGCCGCCTAGGCGCCGGTCGGCTGCCACCTGTTCGAAGGTAGAGGGGGCAGCGCGTCAAGTCGCCTTAGCGCGGCTCGCTGCCACCCGTTGAAGGGTAGGGAGAAGCGCGTGCACGCCTGCTTCGCTGGCGGAAGCTCCGCCGCCACCCGTTGAAGTGTAGGGGCGGGCGCCGCGACTACGCCGCCCGGCGCCCGCTCCGTTGCCACCCGCTCGAAGGGTAGGGGCGGAGCCGCGCGCTGCCTACTTTGCCCAGCGCCGGCCCGGTGCCACCCGCTCAAGCGGGTAGGTGACGGATGCGCGCGCTGTCCACCGCCGCCTGGCGCCAGCTCCGCTGCTACCCGTTCGAAGGCTAGGGGCGGAGCGCCGTGGCGTCTCGCCAGCGCCGAAGATGCGCCGTCCGGCGAGGCGATGCCTATAATGGCGACGGCGGAAGTCGCAGAGGCGTGCTGTCTCCGCCGAGGCGATACTG